>JAJJXM010000083.1:0-234472 GCA_024516155.1 Pyronema omphalodes
CTCGTTCTACTTCCCCAGGTTTCCTTCCTTTCTTCCCAACTTGCTTCGCATATTCTTTCTTCCCTGGCTGCGGCCTGCGCAGTGTCCAGTCGATATTGCTGAATAGCGTCGTTTTCCGTTACCGTGGTCGCGTGAGGTGAGGTCGAGGTCCCTAGGCACCTCTTAGCGCAACGCGCCGAGTCGAACGTAACTCTTCCCTCGTTCCAGTCGATACTGGGGTTGTGCGTTCGGAGCCATGGAAGTCCCACAATGGTAGGTGAGTTTCCAATCGTGATACAATGCAGCCGAATATCCTCCTGATGGTTGTTGATCTGTAATCTTACCATAGCTTCGTGGGTGACTGGTCCACTAGCTATCTCTCGTCCGTCCACTGCCAACACCCTTCGTGGGACGTCCTTCTTTTTCAACGGAATCCCCACCTTTTCCGCATATGCCTTATCGATGAAGTTCTCCGTCGCTCCACAGTCCACCATGGCCGTCGTGGTGTGTTCTTGATTATCTTTTCCTTTTATTACTACTTTCAATATGATCTTTTCATCTCGCCGGTATGGCCCTACGCTCGATATCATGTAGGCTGGTTCCGGATTGTCTGGTTCGGCGGAACTCTTCGTCCCCAGAAGTCCACCTTGTTTTTTTACTCCTGGGGATCCTTGTTAAGGGCGCCATGCAGATATCGATATCTGAGGTAGGCGACACACAAAGGTACGTCTATTCTTTCGTTGGTACCTATCGAGGTAGGCTGGCTGTTTTCTTGGTAGCGTGGCCGGTTGGGAGGGGGAAGTGATAGGTGGTGATGGAAGGGGTTAGGATTGGAGGCTCTGGGGTTTTGCGTGATCTCGTTCAGCACACGGACAGACAATCTTGGAGTGGTCAAAGTAAGTTGGGGTGAAAGGTAATTGATTGCGTGAAGACTAACTACAGCGTTCCTCCCTTCTCCTTATATACATTAATCTCCTCCTTTTCCTCGTAACCCGAGGGGCTCATGCCCAGCAGTCCGACCCCCGGAGCTTCCCATAATTCCCGTAAGTCTTCACGCCCCTTTGTTTCCCATACTAACTAACTAACTAATAATAATAATTACAAACATATACCTGCTAAATAATCGCGTATCCTTTTTCTGGTTTCTTCCTATTTCTCCTCGCCTTCCGAAACGCGCGCCTCGCTTTCCTAATCCTACGCGAGCTCTCGCGCAGCTCCGTATTCGATCCACCTTCGCGCGTCACCTTCCCGTCGCTCCCTCCTCCGCTCCTTGCCGAAACTTCTTCCGTCTCTTTTCCCCAGCTCGGCCGAGCTCCACCGAGCTCCACCGAGCTCCACCGAGCTGTGTTACCTTCCTCGCCGTATCCTTCGGAGCTCTCCATAGCTCACCGAAGCTGTACCGAAGCTTCGCCGAGCTCCGTCCTGCTTCATCTCGCTTTCCTTCGTCCCACCTCGTTCCACCTCTTCCCCGACGACCTTCTTGTTCCTTTTTCCTCCTTGACCCCGCGACCTTCTTGTTCCTTTTTCCTCCTTGTCCCCCGTGGTCTTCTTGTTCCTTTGTTATTCTCGTCGTCCCGTGGTAGCCAAGTACCACACCGTTACCGTAATTCCCAACGCCCATGTGATTGCTGACGCAACCATAGCTCCTATCAACATGTCATTGTTGATTCTTGACATTAGCCCCCTTTCCAGGGCCGAGGCTCCGACGAGGCTTCTTGGGTCTGATAGGTGAGTGGGTTCCTGAATTCGTCGGTGGTTGGGAATGGGTTGGGGACCCGGGGTTAGAGGATAGTAGGGTTATTTATTTATTTATTTCCTCATACTCGCATGCAACCGTAAGGTTATGGCGGAGGCTACTCTTTGTAATGTACATACTTGAGTTTCCAGATGTTACTCCGGTTGCTCACTGGGATGCGCCCCAGAGCGGTCTTCGGTGGCAGGGTCGTAGTATCCCTGATGTTCCCTCTGTGGTATAATCCTTCTCGCGTCTTCGGTTCCAAGAGCCCTGTTCGCTCGGGGGCCACCTCGCCGGGTCGTTCCCCCCTGTCCTCCTCCCTTCCCCTCCCGTTTTTAACCATTTTCCCTCCTTTATTTCCTCCACAAAGCAAAAACAAAACCAAAGCAAAGTTAAACAGCCTCCGGGCCACCCGCGCCCCCACTCTCCTCTCCTCTCTCACCTCCTCCGCCGGTGTCTCCTGACTCTTTGCCCTTTGAGACGCCCGGGCCTGCCCTGCCCCTCTTCTCCTCCCCTCTCTCCCCTTCTCCTTCCTTCTTCCTCAGCCTCCTCGCTGCTCCCCCTCGCCTCTCTCCCCTTCTTGTCGGTGGTGTTGTCAGTCCAAGATTGCCATTCCCAAGCACAATCTGGACGTTGATGCCTCCGCTCTTGACGACTTCTGCCCAAGTCTTCTTTGCAGAGGAGGTTGTCGTTCTGGGTTGGTGGGTATTCTTTCCCCGGCCACCAGTCTTTGTTGTAGGGGTCTTGCTGGGTGTCGCTGCCGTAGGTGTCGTCGCCTTCGCTTTCTGCTTCTTCCTCTGCGTAGCCTTCGCCTCCACAGTCTTCCATCCGTTCGACTCAGCAGGGGCAGTGCTTGGGGCGTCGGGTAGAGGTGTGTCCTGAACAGATGAACTGTCAGGGTGAGGTTCCGGTGTCGCTTCGGTCGACGTGATCGCGAGGAGAGGTAGGGGGGACATAGGCTTGAGGGCATCAAGCTTGTCCTGGGCGGCGGTAGTCGCATGTTTTGAGTGCATCAGGCTTCGCACCGGTGATGCCGCTCTCGGTTTGTGGTTCACCGGTCTTCTGTTTGTCGGTGAGGTGGGTTCGGTGTTCTGGTCGCTTCCCCTTCGCTTTCTCTTGCCAGGAGGGTTACGAACAGCGTCCAGGACATCCTGAATGTCATGTTGGACGACGGACAGTTGCATAGTCATCTCTTCCATCGCTGTGGAAGAGGCCGTGAGGTTCGGTGAGGGGGGCGCCGAAATGACTTGTTGCTGTTCGTCGATTTTCTTCGTCAGAGCGTCCACAGCAGCCTTGAGAGCTGCTGTTTCTGCCTGTGTAGAGTCGTATGCTGCGCGCAGCTTCGTGTTTTCGCTGAGCAGATCGTTGAATTTGGTCATCATGACGTCGAATCTGCTGTGTATCGCATCGCTGTTGTTGCGTATGGATTCATCGAGGGTATTGAAGCGTCGCTGTGCGTCCTGATGGATCTGTTGTATCCCCAGGAAGCTGGCTCCAGTGACTTCGGGGTAGCTGTCATAAAACAGTTGCTCAAGGGAGGCATAATTGTCATCAACCAGGGCTGCCTGATTAATGGCAGAAACAATATTGCGACGGTATGTACTGAACCGGCTTTGGTCAGTTGTCGCCTGTTGCTGCTGTGTTGAAGCCGAAGGAACTGGTGGTCCTGCCAAGACCACGCTCTGGAAGGGCTTTCCAGCGAAGTTTCCATCAACTTCATCAACTTTTCCATCTCTTCCATCAAGAGTAGGAGTAGATCCATCATGAGGAAGGTCGGCTAGAACATTGTACGCGTTTTCGGACCGTTTCGATCGTTGGGCGTTGTTCTGTCGTTGTTTTGGCGACATTTCGTGAGGTGAGGATAGTAGGGTGACCGGGGCTCTGGTTCGGGAGGTCGTTCCGTATCGAGGGCCTGCGTTGGTTGAAGTTCCCTCTGAGAAGAGGATGCAGGGAGGTTGGGTTTTCTGGGTTCTTCTGGGTTGGGTAGCGTCGTGTGGGTTTCGTCGTAATTGGTGAGTTCGGGGATTCTCGTGGGGATTCGGCATCGTGAGGAGTGTTGGGTTAGGTTGACGAGGAATCCGCATTGGTGGCAGATGCGTCTTCCTTGTTGCCATCGTCGGCAGGCTTTTCGGGGGTTAAGTCGTTGGGTTCGGATGACTTCGTCGAGTTCGGGGGAATGCGTTGCACCACAGTAGCAGTGGTCCATCGGGTATCCGTTTTCTCCGGGAGGATTATAGGGGTTTTTCTGATTTTTTTGTTCTTGGTGAGTAGTACACTGGTCTTCGCGACAGAAGGTCCAGTGCAGGTTTTCGTGGGGTATATCGAAGAAAGGTAGGGGAAAGGTCAGATCGTGGTTCCGGACCATCGTCTCTTCCGAGGAGGTGTACTCCTGCGGGGAATCGTTTCTCATTGCTAATTTTTTGGTGCTGGTTTTCGGGGGTATTTCCGGTGGAAGTCCTGGATGGCTTCTGGGGAGTTGTCGAAGTTGCCGGAGGGATACCAGGTCTTATCCTCGTCGTGGAATCCCTTCCACTTGACCTTATACTGTAGTTGTTTTCGGTAGTAACGGGAGTCAATTATTTCTTCGACTTCCCACTCTTGTTGTCCATCCACGATGATCGCCGGAGGAGGAGGTTTGGTGTGTCCGGGGATGGGGGAATACTTTGTTGTGGTGGGTTCTAAGAGGGAGAGGTGAAAGACGGGGTGGATTTTTACGCTGGGGGGAAGTTCGAGTTTATATGCTTTTGTTCCTATTTTTTCAAGGATGGTGTAGGGCCCTAAAAGTTTGTAGTCCAATTTATTCGAAGGGCGGGTTGTTTTTATGAACTTCCTTTTTAGCCATACCTTATCTCCTTTTCTCAAAATGGGGTCGGGTTTCCTTTTCCTATTTGCCTGTTCCGCTTGTTCTGCCTGTGCCCATTGTATTTCTGTACGTAGTTGATTTTGTAGATTATTTAAGGAGGTAACATAATCTGATACATCGGGGGTGGGGGTTTTTTCTGTACTAAGGTCCGGTTGAAATCTCGGGTGATATCCATAGTTTGCGTAGAACGGAGTAATTCCTAAGGTTTCGGATTTGGTATTGTTGTAACAAAACTCGGCGATAGGCAATAGTGTTTTCCAGTTATCTTGCTGGTAATTACAATATGCTCGTAAATATTGTTCCAGCGTAGCATTTGTTCTTTCTGTCTGCCCATCCGTTTCGGGATGAAATGCTGTACTGAGGTTCCGAGTTGTTCCCATGGCTTCCATTATTTGTTACCAAAATTTCGAGGTAAACAACGACCCTCGGTCGGATACGATACTGTTGGGGAGGCCATGGGCTCGTACTATGTGGGTGATAAATCCTTCGGCTAAGTCTTTCGGACCCATCGTGTCGTTGCATGCAACAAAGTGGGCCATCTTGGTGAGTCGATCCACTATGACCCACAACGAATTACTTCCTTCCGTTTCAGGTAATCCGGTGATAAAGTCCATGGATATGGAGTCCCATGGTCTCGTTGGTAGTTGCAATGGTTTGAGGAGTCCGAAGGGGGCATGGCGGATTGGTTTTATTCGTTTGCACGTATCACAGTTGTCTACGTACCTCTGTACGTATTGACGCTGTTGTGGCCAGTAGTATTTTCTGGAGAGGAGCTCAAGTGTTCGAGCTCGCCCTGGATGACCCGCGACGAGTGCGTCGTGGTGATCGTGGAGGATCTGCAGACGGAGTTCGTCATCTTGAGGTATCCAGATGCGTCCCTCGTATGTTAATAACCCGTTCCGTTCCTCGCACAGTCCTAGTGCTACCTTGTTATCTTGTCGTTCGCCGCTTCGTAATTTCTTCAGGACGTCTCTTATTTCTGGATCGGTCGTCATTTTTGTTTTTATTAGTTTTATTATATCCCCATCTTTTTTAATGTTTACTACCTCGGTGGTATTGACAACGAAAGTTTGTTCCGGGAGTAAAATGCGGTCCTTGTTTTGTCGATGTTTCGCCTCCCCTTCCCAGGGCGAGTCTCCTGACTCGCGGGAAAGGATGTCCGGTTTTCCAGCCAATTTGCCCGGTCTATACACGATGCGGAAGTCATAATTGGCAAGTACTTCTCCCCACCGTGCCTGGCGTAAATTGAGATCTTTTTTTGTTTGCCAATACTCTAGGTTTTTGTGGTCCGTCAGTATTTTGATTTGTTGTTGGGTGCTTTTGCAGTAAGTTGCCCATTTTTGTAGACTTTCCACAATTGCGAGCAATTCTTTATCATGTATGTCATAATTTCGTTCGGCATCTTTTAACTTTCGGGAGAAGTATCCAAGTGGATGTAGCACACCGTCCGAGTCTGGTTGGGAGCAGACCGCACCGATAGCGTAATCGGATGCGTCTGTTTCTAGGGTAATGGGTTGGCTGGGTTCGAAATGGCGTAAGATGGGTTGGGTTATCATGGCGAGTTTAATGTTGTCGAACGCTTGTTGTGCCGCATCCTCCCAGACAAAAGGTGTATCTTTTCGGATAAGTTTCGTAAGCGGTGTGGTAATTTTGCTGAAATCTCGTATGAACCTTCTATAGAAGTTCGCAAAGCCAAGGAAGCTTTGGATTCCTTTTACGTTCGTTGGCTCTTTCCATTCTTTTACCGCTCTGACTTTTTCCGGGTACATCGAGATTCCTTCTGGGGCGATGATGTATCCGAGGTATTCCGTTTTGTGTGTGTGAAATTCACACTTTGTTGCTTTTAGTTTGAGGCCTACGTCTTGGATTCGTGTTAGGATTAATCGTACATGGTCACGATGTTGTTGCAGATTGTCGGAGTAAATTAAAATATCATCTAGGTATGCGATACAAAATATGTCGAGATAGTCGCTGAGTACTTCATTCATCCAACGCTGGAATGATGCCGGTGCATTGGTCAATCCGAAAGGCATTACTAGATATTCATAGAGACCGTATTTCGTCCGAAAAGCGGTTTTCCATTCATCCCCCTTGGCTATCCGCAAGTTGTGATAGGCGTCTCTTACATCTAACTTGGTGTAAATCTTTGCTTTTGATAGTCGATCCAAGGCTTCTCCAATCAATGGGAGCGGAGTCCGGTCTTTGATGGTTATGGCATTAAGCCCCCGGTAGTCCACGCATAAGCGGAGCCCCCCGTCTTTCTTTTTTACAAAATGGATTGGGGCCCCCGCCGGGGAGGTTGAGCTTCTGATCCAACCCTTTTCCAAGCTACTATCGATATATTCTTTTAATGCTTGAAGTCGGTTTTCGTCAAGGGCTCGCAATGGTTCGAACGGCGGTGATTTATTTTCAAGTAAGGGGATTTGGTGGTCTTGGCGTCGATGTGGCGGTAGGACGGTTTTGTTGTTGTCTCTGAACACTGCTAGATGGTCGTGATATTCCCGCGGTACGATTTTTTCTGGAGTTTGTTGTGCCGGGGAGGTGGCTTTCTCGGCGTCTTCCTTGTCCTCTGGTACGTTATTATAACGTTCGTTTGACTCATTTGTGAAGAATATCTCCTCGTACGCGGAAGAAAGTTCGCTCAGCGAGTCTTCCTGGTCCTCGTGGCTTTTGTTTCCTTTGCCTTGTGTTGTTTGTTGGTATTGTCGTATTGCTGCTTCTTCGGGAATAGTTCTGGCGTGTGGGGATTGTTCCAAGCAGTATTTTGCACATTTCTCGGAATCGAACGTTACTCTTCCTTCCTTCCAATCAATGTTTGGATTGTGCTTTTTTAACCATGGTAATCCCATTATTATCGGTGAGTTTCCAATAGTGATGCAGTGGAGTTTTATGTCTTCGTGATGATTGTTGATGGTTACCTTAACGGTGGTGTCGTGGGTCACTGGCCCACTTGCAATTTCTCTTCCGTCAACTGCGAGGACTCTTCTTGGGATTATTTTTTTATTTAGGGGCAGTTTGATTTGGTACGCGTAATCTTGGTCAATGAAATTTTCTGTAGCCCCGCAGTCGACCATGGCGGTGGTATGATGTGTTTTGTTATTTTTTCCTTGAATAGTGACCTCCAAGATAATTTTTTCGTCACGTTGGTATCGTCCTATGCTTGATATTATGAGGGGGCGATCGGGGGGTTTTGGTTCGATGTTCTTTTTCCCCAGGAGCGGCGTCGGACTTCTTACTCCTGGGGATCCTCTTTTCCCGACTCGTCTTCTTGTGTCTCTTCGCTCAGCATTGCTTCAGCTGCACGGTAGGTTCTTCTCGGAGGATAAGGTTTTTTGTTAGGGCAGCGAGCGGAAAAATGTCCTGTCTTTCCGCAGTTGAAACACTGATTGTTTCGTCTTCTCTTTTCTTCTTCCATTCGGTCTTTTCCTCTTGTTCTTCGGGTTGCATCTAATTCCATCGGTGTAGGGTCGGACATGTGGTTTTCATACGTGCGGGGGTGGCTGACATGGGTATCACGGAATTCCCGGTAGTATTGGTTGTCGTTTCGAGTTCGAAGGGTTCAGAAATTGAACAATCTATTGTCGAGGGCAATAGATTTGTTTACGTAGTCCGTGATATTGCGTGGTCTGTCATCTAACAGGGCGAGTTGTCGTTGTACTTCCATGTTCAACCCGTCATGGAACTGATCAATATACATTGAGTCGTTATAATCCAAATCCGCCATTAGTCTTTGGAAATCGGCCCAATAGGCAGCAGCAGAGCGGTTTCCTTGCTTAATGTTTTTGAATTTTCGTCGTGCTACTTCCTTGCTATCGGCTTCTCCGAAGGCTCTACCAATAGCTGTCTTGAAATCTTTCCAGGTTTCATACTTACTTACGCCCTCCTCTTTCATTGATGGTTCGATCCATGCCCAGGCGTTTCCCCTACACCTGGCACTGGCATAATTGACTTTTTTCGCATCCCTATCGAATTTGCTCGGTTCACAGTTGAACTTGAGCTCACATTGGATAAGGAACGCTCTTAACTTGGCTCTTTCGCCGTAATAGAGCTCGGGGTCTTCGATCTTAGGTTGACTAGACGGGGGAGGTTGATACAACTGTTGCAAAAGGGTTTGCAGTTGATCGGTCGTCATCTGGACGGGGGGAAGGGAGGCTCCCGAAGTTCCGTGAGGGGTCGTCATTCCGGAGTTATCTTCTTCGTTCGTTGTTGGGGACTGGGGTCTCGAAGGTTGTTCTGGCGTCACTGGGCTGGCTGGTCTGGCGTACTCGCTGATAGCTTCGCCGAGATCTTGTAACTGGAAGGGATCCAGGGTTTTTTTTGTTTGGACGGTCGTTCGTTGGGTGTGTCGGGTACCTCGGGGGGAGACGCAATCAAATGTTAAGGGCGCCACGCAGATATCGATATCTGAGGTAGGCGACACACAAAGGTACGTCTATTCTTTCGTTGGTACCTATCGAGGTAGGCTGGCTGTTTTCTTGGTAGCGTGGCCGGTGGGGAGGGGGAAGTGATAGGTGGTGATGGAAGGGGTTAGGATTGGAGGCTCTGGGGTTTTGCGTGATCTCGTTCAGCACACGGACAGACAATCTTGGAGTGGTCAAAGTAAGTTGGGGTGAAAGGTAATTGATTGCGTGAAGACTAACTACAGCGTTCCTCCCTTCTCCTTATATACATTAATCTCCTCCTTTTCCTCGTAACCCGAGGGGCTCATGCCCAGCAGTCCGACCCCCGGAGCTTCCCATAATTCCCGTAAGTCTTCACGCCCCTTTGTTTCCCATACTAACTAACTAACTAATAATAATAATTACAAACATATACCTGCTAAATAATCGCGTATCCTTTTTCTGGTTTCTTCCTATTTCTCCTCGCCTTCCGAAACGCGCGCCTCGCTTTCCTAATCCTACGCGAGCTCTCGCGCAGCTCCGTATTCGATCCACCTTCGCGCGTCACCTTCCCGTCGCTCCCTCCTCCGCTCCTTGCCGAAACTTCTTCCGTCTCTTTTCCCCAGCTCGGCCGAGCTCCACCGAGCTCCACCGAGCTCCACCGAGCTGTGTTACCTTCCTCGCCGTATCCTTCGGAGCTCTCCATAGCTCACCGAAGCTGTACCGAAGCTTCGCCGAGCTCCGTCCTGCTTCATCTCGCTTTCCTTCGTCCCACCTCGTTCCACCTCTTCCCCGACGACCTTCTTGTTCCTTTTTCCTCCTTGACCCCGCGACCTTCTTGTTCCTTTTTCCTCCTTGTCCCCCGTGGTCTTCTTGTTCCTTTGTTATTCTCGTCGTCCCGTGGTAGCCAAGTACCACACCGTTACCGTAATTCCCAACGCCCATGTGATTGCTGACGCAACCATAGCTCCTATCAACATGTCATTGTTGATTCTTGACAATCCTCTTTTCCCGCTCTTTCTTCGACTTGTTCCTCGTCGATGTTGGCTTCTGCCGCCCGGTACGTTCGTCGTTCCCCCATTGGTTTCTTGTGGGGGCATTTGGCGGCATAGTGGCCCGTTTTCCCGCAGTTGAAACACTCGTTGTTTTTTCGTCGTTTCTCTTCCTCGGTCCTATCCCTAGGCCTGCCCCTCCGAGTGGCATCCAGTTCCATCGGCTCGGGTTCCGAGAAGGTCGATCCCTGGTGGCCGTTCCTCGGATGGAAATTCTGGTAATGAGGTTCGAATCGGTTTCGCAGGGTCCGGAAATTGAACAGCCGGTTGTCCAATGCAATTGCTTTGTTTGCGAAATCGATTATCTTCGTCGGACGGGTCTCGAGGATGGCGAGTTGCCTTTGCACGTCCACATGAAGTCCATCGCTGAACTGATCAATGTAGATTTCGTCGTTGTAACGCAGGTCCGCGATGATTCTCTGGAACTCGGCCCAATACGCTGCGGCGGACCGATTTCCCTGACGGACATTTTTGAATTTCCTCCTCGCTACTTCCCTTGAATCCGCCTCTCCAAATGCTCTCGAGACGGCAGTCTTGAATGCCTCCCAGGTGGTGTACGTGCTCCTCCCCCTCTCGATGGAGGGTTCAATCCATGACCACGCATTTCCCCGGCACCGCGAACTGGCGTAATTAACCTTTTTAATATCACTGTCGAACCTGTTCGGTTCACAGTTGAACTTCAGCTCGCACTGAGTTAGGAAAGCCCGAAGCTTCGTCCTCTCGCCATGATAGAGTTCGGGATCCTCGACCTTGGGATTACTGGTCGGAGAGGGTCGATAGGTGAGTTGTTGGAACAGTTGTTGAAGCTGCTCCTTTGTCATCACGACCGAGGGTGGCGTCATACCGCTCGTTCCCTGTTGAGAGGCCATTATGGAGGCTATGTCCTCGTGAATCTGTGCTGGTCCCGGTGAATCCGGAGTCTGTGGGCGGGATCGGTGTTCGGGGGTTACTGGGCTCGCTGGACCGGTGGCTTCTCTTTCGATAACCTCGCTCAGCTCCTGCAATCGGAACGGATCCACGGTATTGGTTGTTGCTTATTATTTTGTTTCTTAGTTGTGGTTGAAGCCCTTCGTGCTTCCTTAGTTGTATCGGGTGTCGTTCGGAGGACGCAATCAAATGTCAAAATCCGGCTACACACGGCCGACAGGCGATACAACCGTCGGATTGCTATGCAATCGGGTTCGGCTCTGGACTTCTAGGTGAGTTAGTCACGGGCTCAGGCAGTACTTACCTTGTACACAGGATGTCCCTGCAGCGTTGCCTCTGATAGGATCGTCGGATGGGGATCTGGGTGGGGGGATAGGTAGGTATTCGGGATGGGTAAGTATGTTGAGATGGGCTGGGTTTGTGGTCACGGGTTGGATGATAGAACTGCAGTGTGTAGATAGGATTTGTGTAAATAGATAATTGATTGCGTACTAGACTAATGAAATACAAATGTCCCCTTATATACCTTTGTCCCTGTGCTCATGTGATTTCCCAACTTATCTGACCCGCAGATATTCCATCCATCATGAGACACCCTTCGCTCCACCGTGACTCCCAAAACCTAACTAAAACACAATACAAACATAAACCAAAACATAATACAAAACATAACCAAAACATCATACAAAACAGAAGCAAAACACAATACAAAACAGAAGCAAAACATATTCCAAACCTCGAGGAAACCCTCCTCGTTCCATCCCGCACTTACCCCCTTGTCCCTCGCTTAACCCTAACTCCTCTCGCCTAGCCCTAGCTCCACCTCTTCGCCTAAACCCTAACTGTGACGTACGCCATCCCCAGCGTCACACCCACGAACCACAGCCCAGCTGTGGTTACAATCCCTCCCAGAAGCATATCCCTAGCGGTTCGTGACAGCGGGGGGGGCTTCTAGAGATAGATTTGACGTGGAGTTCGACGAGAGAGATGGTTGTGGTGGTGGGGTGTTGATGGATGCCTGAGTCGGGGGGCTGCTGCAGAGTCCGAATCTCTGTCTTCACCGTTTGCACGACGAAAACGAGGGGACCTGATCTGAAGTCGCGGCGACTAGGTCATTCGAGCGAGCTAAAGACGATGCCGCACGAAAATCTGAGGATTTCCGTGTGGTTGTGGCTGTAGCTGGGGGGGGGGGGGGGGTCGAACTCGAGGTGTTGTGTCTTATTCTTATTGATGTATGTATTTACAGAAAGTAACGGAATGCTTATTGATATATGTATTTACAGAAAGTAACGGAATTTTCTATTGATGTATGTATTTGCAGCTGGTGGCTTCTCCTCTCCAACTGGTTTCGCTGAGATCGTGGTTACTCGGGTGCTTGTGCAGGGTGTCTGTCATCCCTGGAGATGTCATGGTTCCCGATTCCGACAAGATGAGAGACAATGCACAGTGCCAGTGAGTCAGTGACCACACAGTCGCGTAACAAAATCAATCGCTTTCTTCTCGCTAGACAGGTAGCATGGTCACCATCTGGGTCAATAGACTGGTTTTAGTTGATTTGCATACTAATTCTACGAAGAATTATCGCTACTCGACTGTATCTGCACCAGTCGACTCACCCTGGGCGCGGAACATTCAATTCCAGTACGTACTACAAAGCGTGCATTGGATCGTTGCTGTTCGCGCGTCTCAAACGCGCACCAATCGCTGGCCGAATAAGCTTCCGAGCGCGCGCACCAGACTGCTGCAGTTGCTATGTAGCGCGCACCGGTCGATCAGACGTACAGTTTTAATGTTTCTTACCGTTTTAATGTTCCAACAACTGTTCAAAAATCGTGGAAAATTGTGCAGAGTGAACCGTGAAAGAATGTGTATCAAGGCGCACACTTAGGGCAGAAGTGGAGGATAAGGAGAAAGTGGAGTCAAGGAGAAGCTGCGGAAGCAGTAAAGGCGGATTGAAGCCGGATTGTAGACGAAGAAGTCGCCGAGAAGCGGATTGAAGGCGGATTATAGACAAGGGAGTGGTGGAGACGACAAAGGGAAGGAGTAAAGCGAGAGAGAAGCGAGAGAGAGGCGGGGAGAACAGAGCAGACATCTGTCGTACAGTCCCGCTGCGCTCTCAAGCGTGGATAGAATCGCTGGAAGACTATGCTAAGCGCGCTCCTGATAAATGCCGTCCCTAATGTAAAGCGTCAACTGAATTGAACTATGAGAGGGGTCAAGGCTGACCTGTCGTCTACACGAGACTGTGCGCCTGTGGTGGAATGAGGTGTATAATCGGTATTGAAGCATTATTGAAGCATTCGGTATTGAAGCATTATTGAAGCATTTTCTCGAGGATATGCAGTTATAGTCCCGGGGAACAGTGTAAAATGTCTGACACGTTTTGTGAGGAAAGCCGTAGAAAGATATATGTAGCGTCTTGTGTCGGCCGTAGAAGATATATGTAGCGTCTTGTGTTGACCGTATCAGTGGTATATGGGCCGTGTTATACAGAGGTGATAGATGGAGTGTCAATACGACGTTAGAACGATATGCCGTTGATTTCAATAGGGTATACAGAAAACCAGCAGAAGACACTGAAAGCAAATTCCATAAGCCCGTAGTTTCATTGTATGCCTTCGTGAGCGGCGTAAGATATACATTGCTCCAAAGCATACGGCTTCCGGAGGAAGTCTTTATCATTTTCTTCTTTTGAGTCAGTCCGGTTTCTTGAATAGAAGTTAGAATGCGATTCCTCGCGCAAGGGTTCACCCGGAGATGTCCTTCACAGGATGTTGGAGTGATCTTGCCTCGATGCACCAGTGCTAATAATGAAAACTTGCGAACCCTTGAGCGATATCGCAGTTCACCCGTATCAACTATTGACACCCTCTAAAGTGATATCATCATACTCCGATCCTCTGTTTGGTGCTGAAACGAAGAGTTCAATATCTGCAGATTCACGCGTTGATTCAGTACTAGGCATGATCTATCACTCGTTCTGATTTTCATCGTGCATGCACCAGGCGTCCATACAGCTTAATGCCATCCTATTGATCATTGCTCAACAGTGAGTATACCTTTATTGCTGTGTGTAACTATTTTACACTTTTGAATACAAAGACTTTAACGTAAAGAATAAACGGTCTGACCCTACTTCATGGTTATCACGCGAACAGGTCTCATGGCCGGTTCAATCCAACGGTGCCCTTGAAAGAAGTCAGTAATCGATAGAGCCTTTATAGTGATGCATAGCAGTCAAATTGTAATCTGTAGAGTATTTTGAGAATTAGATGCACCACACTAACACTGTATCAAACGACCCAACGCAAAAAAGGCCCACTTCTCTGCCAACCGCTAAGGTCAGAGCAGAAAAGTGGGCCAACTATACAATGAGAATCAAAAGTCAGTTGAGACAGAGATGAATTGCAGACATATAGCAAAAGTGTTTTGGCTTTAACCAGTCAATGCTGGCCTTCTCCAAATTCCCATCGTCCGATGCGCAACCGTGCAATTGGGGATACTCGCAACTTAATCGAGAGTTTGATGAAAAAACAACGCAAGTACAAAAAAAAACAACGCAAGTACAAAACAAAACAAAACAACGCAAGTACAAAACGAAACAAAGCAAGCACAAAACAAAACAAAGTAAATAGCAAATAAACAACAAGTAAATAGCAAATCTTGGCTTTAACCAGAAAACGCTGGGCTTCTCCAAGTTCCCAATCTTCCATCGGCCAATTGGGGATACTCGCAACTCAATCGAGCGTTTGATGAAAAAGCAACGCAAATAAATAGCAAATATATGGCAACAGTAAATAGCAATTATATGGTAGATATATGGCAATTATATGGTAGATATATGGCAGAATATGGCAGAATATGGTATTATATGGCTCACTATGGTAGTATATGGCGGAATATGGTAGTAGACTGTGAAGGGGGACACGTAGGCATAATATAGTCAAAATCGGAACGTCTTTACTGGAGTCAGCTGAACCAACATGCCAAGTTTCCAACATTATCATATGCAGCGTATCTTCTTCCTGTTGCCGTTGCCTCCGTTATCATGTGGAACAGTGTATCTTCTTCCTGTTTCCGTTGCCTCCGTTATCATGTGGAACAGTGTATCTTCTTCCTGTTTCCGTTGCTTCAGTCATTGCTTTTTCAAAGATTCCGAGTCCCAGTGACATAACCTGCTGATTTCATGGGTCGCGGCATTTTGTCTGGGATAGGAAATACGTCGAATCAGGGCAAGTAAGAAACAAGCGGTGATATGGCGTGATGTTGCTTCCGGACTTTGGGTTCATTTGGTATGTGCGTAGACACGGATATTTTTGTGTTCGTCTTCACAATCCTTTCGAACCCCAATTCTTCACATTGCTTTCGAACCCTAATTCTTCACAATTCTTTCGAACCATATTTCTTCACAGTTCTTTCCAACCATATTTCTTCACAGTTCTTTCCATCCCAATTCTGCTGTTTGATTGCATAACTAGTACGAGAACAAATTGTCATCCTCCGTTTTGCAATCTCATTAACGCCGTCTGTGTTGGGAGGAGTCCTGCACGGCGAGTCGGGGAGGGGCTGCGAGCACACAGGCAAGTTGGGTTCGAGCACAAGGCAAGTTGGGTGCACGAGGATCGGAATTTGTGATCTAGATATGTATTGTAGATGTAGTTTTTGTATATTCATTGTGGATATATTTGTATATACTCACTACTAGGTGCAGTGAGGACATGTGCTGCAAGGAATCAAAGCAATGACATCTCCGAGATAGCCGGGTGTATTGACAGGGAAGAGAAAAAGTAACGGAATTCTTATTGATGTATGTATTTACAGAAAGTAACGGAATGCTTATTGATATATGTATTTACAGAAAGTAACGGAATTTTCTATTGATGTATGTATTTGCAGCTGGTGGGCTCTCCCTCTCCAACTGGTTTAGACTGGTCCGCACTGGGATCGTGGTTACTCGGGTGCTTGTGCAGGGTGTCTGTCATCCCTGGAGATGTCATGGTTCCCGATTCCGAACGCTCCAGGTCAAAGACAAGATGAGAGACAAAAATGCGCAGTGCCAGTGAGCCAGTGAGCCAGTGACCACACAGTCGCGTAACAAAATCAATCGCTTTCTTTTCGCTAGACAGGTAGCATGCAATCTGGCTCACGATACAGTAGACAGGTTCTGGTTTACTTGCTATTCTACAAGCAAGTACCGCAGTCTCAGCCACACGGGGAGCGCAATATTCCTTTCCAGTACTACAAAGCGCGTTGCTGTTCGCGTATCTCAAACGCGCACCGAAAAGCTGGAATAATCCCCCCCAAACGCGCACGCTTCCGAGCGCGCGCACCAGACTGCTGCAGTTGCTATGTAGCGCGCACCAGATCAGACGTACAGTTTTAATGTTTCTTACCGTTTTCATGTTCCAACAACTGTTCAAAAACCGTGGAAAATTGTGCAGAGTGAACCGTGAAAGAATGTGTATCAAGGCGCACACTTAGGGCAGAAGTGGAGGATAAGGAAAAAGTGGAGTCAAGGAGAAGCTGCGGAAGCTGCGGAAGCAGTAGAAGCGGATTGAAGCCGGATTGAAGCCGGATTGTAGACGAAGAAGTCGCCGAGAAACGGATTGAAGGCGGATTGTAGACGAAGAAGTCGCCGAGAAGACAAAGGGAAGGAGCAAAGCGAGAGAGAAGCGGGGAGAACAGAGTAGGCATCTGTCGTATAGTCCCGCTGCGCTCTCAAGCGTCGACAGAATTGCTGGAAAAAAAAGACTATGCTAAGCGCGCTCCTGATAGATGCCGTCCCTAATGTAAAGCGTCAACTGGATTGAACTATGAGAGGGGTCAAGGCTGACCTGTCGTCTACACGAGCCTGTGCGCCTGTGGTGAAATGAGGTGTATAATCGGGATTGAAGCATTATTGAAGCATTCGGTATTGAAGTATTATTGAAGCATTTTCTCGAGGATATGCCGTTATAGTCTCGGGGAACAGTGTAAAATGTCTGACACGTTTTGTGAAGAAAGCCGTGGAAAGATACATGTAGCGTCTTGTGTTGACCATATCAGTGGTATATGGGCCGTGTTATACAGAGGTGATAGATGGAGTGTCAATACGACGTTAGAACGATATGCCGTTGATTTCAATAGGGTATACAGAAACCCAGCAGAAGACACTGAAAGCAAATTCCATAAGCCCGTAGTTTCATTGCATGCCTTCGTGAGCGGCGTAAGATATACATTGCTCCAAAGTATACGGCTTCCGGAGGAAGTCTTTATCATTTTCTTCTTTTGAGTCAGTCCGGTTTCTTGAATGGAAGTTAGAATGCGATTCCTCGCGCAAGGGTTCACCCGGAGATGTCCTTCACAGGATGTTGGAGTGATCTTGCCTCGATGCACCAGTGCTAATAATGAAAACTTGCGAACCCTCGAGCGATATCGCAGTTCACCCGTATCAACTATTGACACCCTCTAAAGTGATATCATCATACTCCGATCCTCTGTTTGGTGCTGAAACGAAGAGTTCAATATCTGCAGATTCACGCGTTGATTCAGTACTAGGCATGATCTATCACTCGTTCTGATTTTCATCGTGCATGCACCAGGCGTCCATACAGCTTAATGCCATCCTATTGATCATTGCTCAACAGTGAGTATACCTTTATTGCTGCGTGTAACTATTTTACACTTTTGAATACAAACTTTGACGTAAAGAATAAACGGTCTGATCCTACTTCATGGTTATCACGCGAACAGGTCTCATGGCCGGTTCAATCCAACGGTGCCCTTGAAAGAAGTCAGTAATCGATAAAGCCTTTATAGTGATGCATAGCAGTCAAATTGTAATCTGTAGAGTATTTTGAGAATTAGATGCACCACACTAACACTGTATCAAACGACCCAACGCAAAAAAGGCCCACTTCTCTGCCAACCGCGAAGGTCAGAGCAGAAAAGTGGGCCAACTATACAATGAGAATCAAAAATCAGTTGAGACAGAGATGAATTGCAGACATATAGCAAAAGTGTTTTGGCTTTAACCAGTCAATGCTGGCCTTCTCCAAATTCCCATCGTCCGATGCGCAACCGTGCAATTGGGGATACTCGCAACTTAATCGAGAGTTTGATGAAAAAACAACGCAAGCACAAAACAAAACAACGCAAGTACAAAACAAAACAAAGTAAATAGCAAATAAACAACAAGTAAATAGCAAATCTTGGCTTTAACCAGAAAACGCTGGGCTTCTCCAAGTTCCCAATCTTCCATCGGCCAATTGGGGATACTCGCAACTCAATCGAGCGTTTGATGAAAAAGCAACGCAAATAAATAGCAAATATATGGCAACAGTAAATAGCAATTATATGGTAGATATATGGCAATTATATGGTAGATATATGGCAGAATATGGCAGAATATGGTATTATATGGCTCACTATGGTAGTATATGGCGGAATATGGTAGTAGACTGTGAAGGGGGACACGTAGGCATAATATAGTCAAAATCGGAACGTCTTTACTGGAGTCAGCTGAACCAACATGCCAAGTTTCCAACATTATCATATGCAGCGTATCTTCTTCCTGTTGCCGTTGCCTCCGTTATCATGTGGAACAGTGTATCTTCTTCCTGTTTCCGTTGCCTCCGTTATCATGTGGAACAGTGTATCTTCTTCCTGTTTCCGTTGCTTCAGTCATTGCTTTTTCAAAGATTCCGAGTCCCAGTGACATAACCTGCTGATTTCATGGGTCGCGGCATTTTGTCTGGGATAGGAAATACGTCGAATCAGGGCAAGTAAGAAACAAGCGGTGATATGGCGTGATGTTGCTTCCGGACTTTGGGTTCATTTGGTATGTGCGTAGACACGGATATTTTTGTGTTCGTCTTCACAATCCTTTCGAACCCCAATTCTTCACATTGCTTTCGAACCCTAATTCTTCACAATTCTTTCGAACCATATTTCTTCACAGTTCTTTCCAACCATATTTCTTCACAGTTCTTTCCATCCCAATTCTGCTGTTTGATTGCATAACTAGTACGAGAACAAATTGTCATCCTCCGTTTTGCAATCTCATTAACGCCGTCTGTGTTGGGAGGAGTCCTGCACGGCGAGTCGGGGAGGGGCTGCGAGCACACAGGCAAGTTGGGTTCGAGCACAAGGCAAGTTGGGTGCACGAGGATCGGAATTTGTGATCTAGATATGTATTGTAGATGTAGTTTTTGTATATTCATTGTGGATATATTTGTATATACTCACTACTAGGTGCAGTGAGGACATGTGCTGCAAGGAATCAAAGCAATGACATCTCCGAGATAGCCGGGTGTATTGACAGGGAAGAGAAAAAGTAACGGAATTCTTATTGATGTATGTATTTACAGAAAGTAACGGAATGCTTATTGATATATGTATTTACAGAAAGTAACGGAATTTTCTATTGATGTATGTATTTGCAGCTGGTGGGCTCTCCCTCTCCAACTGGTTTAGACTGGTCCGCACTGGGATCGTGGTTACTCGGGTGCTTGTGCAGGGTGTCTGTCATCCCTGGAGATGTCATGGTTCCCGATTCCGAACGCTCCAGGTCAAAGACAAGATGAGAGACAAAAATGCGCAGTGCCAGTGAGCCAGTGAGCCAGTGACCACACAGTCGCGTAACAAAATCAATCGCTTTCTTTTCGCTAGACAGGTAGCATGCAATCTGGCTCACGATACAGTAGACAGGTTCTGGTTTACTTGCTATTCTACAAGCAAGTACCGCAGTCTCAGCCACACGGGGAGCGCAATATTCCTTTCCAGTACTACAAAGCGCGTTGCTGTTCGCGTATCTCAAACGCGCACCGAAAAGCTGGAATAATCCCCCCCAAACGCGCACGCTTCCGAGCGCGCGCACCAGACTGCTGCAGTTGCTATGTAGCGCGCACCAGATCAGACGTACAGTTTTAATGTTTCTTACCGTTTTCATGTTCCAACAACTGTTCAAAAACCGTGGAAAATTGTGCAGAGTGAACCGTGAAAGAATGTGTATCAAGGCGCACACTTAGGGCAGAAGTGGAGGATAAGGAAAAAGTGGAGTCAAGGAGAAGCTGCGGAAGCTGCGGAAGCAGTAGAAGCGGATTGAAGCCGGATTGAAGCCGGATTGTAGACGAAGAAGTCGCCGAGAAACGGATTGAAGGCGGATTGTAGACGAAGAAGTCGCCGAGAAGACAAAGGGAAGGAGCAAAGCGAGAGAGAAGCGGGGAGAACAGAGTAGGCATCTGTCGTATAGTCCCGCTGCGCTCTCAAGCGTCGACAGAATTGCTGGAAAAAAAAGACTATGCTAAGCGCGCTCCTGATAGATGCCGTCCCTAATGTAAAGCGTCAACTGGATTGAACTATGAGAGGGGTCAAGGCTGACCTGTCGTCTACACGAGCCTGTGCGCCTGTGGTGAAATGAGGTGTATAATCGGGATTGAAGCATTATTGAAGCATTCGGTATTGAAGTATTATTGAAGCATTTTCTCGAGGATATGCCGTTATAGTCTCGGGGAACAGTGTAAAATGTCTGACACGTTTTGTGAAGAAAGCCGTGGAAAGATACATGTAGCGTCTTGTGTTGACCATATCAGTGGTATATGGGCCGTGTTATACAGAGGTGATAGATGGAGTGTCAATACGACGTTAGAACGATATGCCGTTGATTTCAATAGGGTATACAGAAACCCAGCAGAAGACACTGAAAGCAAATTCCATAAGCCCGTAGTTTCATTGCATGCCTTCGTGAGCGGCGTAAGATATACATTGCTCCAAAGTATACGGCTTCCGGAGGAAGTCTTTATCATTTTCTTCTTTTGAGTCAGTCCGGTTTCTTGAATGGAAGTTAGAATGCGATTCCTCGCGCAAGGGTTCACCCGGAGATGTCCTTCACAGGATGTTGGAGTGATCTTGCCTCGATGCACCAGTGCTAATAATGAAAACTTGCGAACCCTCGAGCGATATCGCAGTTCACCCGTATCAACTATTGACACCCTCTAAAGTGATATCATCATACTCCGATCCTCTGTTTGGTGCTGAAACGAAGAGTTCAATATCTGCAGATTCACGCGTTGATTCAGTACTAGGCATGATCTATCACTCGTTCTGATTTTCATCGTGCATGCACCAGGCGTCCATACAGCTTAATGCCATCCTATTGATCATTGCTCAACAGTGAGTATACCTTTATTGCTGCGTGTAACTATTTTACACTTTTGAATACAAACTTTGACGTAAAGAATAAACGGTCTGATCCTACTTCATGGTTATCACGCGAACAGGTCTCATGGCCGGTTCAATCCAACGGTGCCCTTGAAAGAAGTCAGTAATCGATAAAGCCTTTATAGTGATGCATAGCAGTCAAATTGTAATCTGTAGAGTATTTTGAGAATTAGATGCACCACACTAACACTGTATCAAACGACCCAACGCAAAAAAGGCCCACTTCTCTGCCAACCGCGAAGGTCAGAGCAGAAAAGTGGGCCAACTATACAATGAGAATCAAAAATCAGTTGAGACAGAGATGAATTGCAGACATATAGCAAAAGTGTTTTGGCTTTAACCAGTCAATGCTGGCCTTCTCCAAATTCCCATCGTCCGATGCGCAACCGTGCAATTGGGGATACTCGCAACTTAATCGAGAGTTTGATGAAAAAACAACGCAAGCACAAAACAAAACAACGCAAGTACAAAACAAAACAAAGTAAATAGCAAATAAACAACAAGTAAATAGCAAATCTTGGCTTTAACCAGAAAACGCTGGGCTTCTCCAAGTTCCCAATCTTCCATCGGCCAATTGGGGATACTCGCAACTCAATCGAGCGTTTGATGAAAAAGCAACGCAAATAAATAGCAAATATATGGCAACAGTAAATAGCAATTATATGGTAGATATATGGCAATTATATGGTAGATATATGGCAGAATATGGCAGAATATGGTATTATATGGCTCACTATGGTAGTATATGGCGGAATATGGTAGTAGACTGTGAAGGGGGACACGTAGGCATAATATAGTCAAAATCGGAACGTCTTTACTGGAGTCAGCTGAACCAACATGCCAAGTTTCCAACATTATCATATGCAGCGTATCTTCTTCCTGTTGCCGTTGCCTCCGTTATCATGTGGAACAGTGTATCTTCTTCCTGTTTCCGTTGCCTCCGTTATCATGTGGAACAGTGTATCTTCTTCCTGTTTCCGTTGCTTCAGTCATTGCTTTTTCAAAGATTCCGAGTCCCAGTGACATAACCTGCTGATTTCATGGGTCGCGGCATTTTGTCTGGGATAGGAAATACGTCGAATCAGGGCAAGTAAGAAACAAGCGGTGATATGGCGTGATGTTGCTTCCGGACTTTGGGTTCATTTGGTATGTGCGTAGACACGGATATTTTTGTGTTCGTCTTCACAATCCTTTCGAACCCCAATTCTTCACATTGCTTTCGAACCCTAATTCTTCACAATTCTTTCGAACCATATTTCTTCACAGTTCTTTCCAACCATATTTCTTCACAGTTCTTTCCATCCCAATTCTGCTGTTTGATTGCATAACTAGTACGAGAACAAATTGTCATCCTCCGTTTTGCAATCTCATTAACGCCGTCTGTGTTGGGAGGAGTCCTGCACGGCGAGTCGGGGAGGGGCTGCGAGCACACAGGCAAGTTGGGTTCGAGCACAAGGCAAGTTGGGTGCACGAGGATCGGAATTTGTGATCTAGATATGTATTGTAGATGTAGTTTTTGTATATTCATTGTGGATATATTTGTATATACTCACTACTAGGTGCAGTGAGGACATGTGCTGCAAGGAATCAAAGCAATGACATCTCCGAGATAGCCGGGTGTATTGACAGGGAAGAGAAAAAGTAACGGAATTCTTATTGATGTATGTATTTACAGAAAGTAACGGAATGCTTATTGATATATGTATTTACAGAAAGTAACGGAATTTTCTATTGATGTATGTATTTGCAGCTGGTGGGCTCTCCCTCTCCAACTGGTTTAGACTGGTCCGCACTGGGATCGTGGTTACTCGGGTGCTTGTGCAGGGTGTCTGTCATCCCTGGAGATGTCATGGTTCCCGATTCCGAACGCTCCAGGTCAAAGACAAGATGAGAGACAAAAATGCGCAGTGCCAGTGAGCCAGTGAGCCAGTGACCACACAGTCGCGTAACAAAATCAATCGCTTTCTTTTCGCTAGACAGGTAGCATGCAATCTGGCTCACGATACAGTAGACAGGTTCTGGTTTACTTGCTATTCTACAAGCAAGTACCGCAGTCTCAGCCACACGGGGAGCGCAATATTCCTTTCCAGTACTACAAAGCGCGTTGCTGTTCGCGTATCTCAAACGCGCACCGAAAAGCTGGAATAATCCCCCCCAAACGCGCACGCTTCCGAGCGCGCGCACCAGACTGCTGCAGTTGCTATGTAGCGCGCACCAGATCAGACGTACAGTTTTAATGTTTCTTACCGTTTTCATGTTCCAACAACTGTTCAAAAATCGTGGAAAATTGTGCAGAGTGAACCGTGAAAGAATGTGTATCAAGGCGCACACTTAGGGCAGAAGTGGAGGATAAGGAGAAAGTGGAGTCAAGGAGAAGCTGCGGAAGCAGTAAAGGCGGATTGAAGCCGGATTGTAGACGAAGAAGTCGCCGAGAAGCGGATTGAAGGCGGATTATAGACGAGGGAGTGGTGGAGACGACAAAGGGAAGGAGTAAAGCGAGAGAGAAGCGAGAGAGAGGCGGGGAGAACAGAGCAGACATCTGTCGTACAGTCCCGCTGCGCTCTCAAGCGTGGATAGAATCGCTGGAAGACTATGCTAAGCGCGCTCCTGATAAATGCCGTCCCTAATGTAAAGCGTCAACTGAATTGAACTATGAGAGGGGTCAAGGCTGACCTGTCGTCTACACGAGACTGTGCGCCTGTGGTGGAATGAGGTGTATAATCGGTATTGAAGCATTATTGAAGCATTCGGTATTGAAGCATTATTGAAGCATTTTCTCGAGGATATGCAGTTATAGTCCCGGGGAACAGTGTAAAATGTCTGACACGTTTTGTGAGGAAAGCCGTAGAAAGATATATGTAGCGTCTTGTGTCGGCCGTAGAAGATATATGTAGCGTCTTGTGTTGACCGTATCAGTGGTATATGGGGCGTGTTATACAGAGGTGATAGATGGAGTGTCAATACGACGTTAGAACGATATGCCGTTGATTTCAATAGGGTATACAGAAAACCAGCAGAAGACACTGAAAGCAAATTCCATAAGCCCGTAGTTTCATTGCATGCCTTCGTGAGCGGCGTAAGATATACATTGCTCCAAAGTATACGGCTTCCGGAGGAAGTCTTTATCATTTTCTTCTTTTGAGTCAGTCCGGTTTCTTGAATAGAAGTTAGAATGCGATTCCTCGCGCAAGGGTTCACCCGGAGATGTCCTTCACAGGATGTTGGAGTGATCTTGCCTCGATGCACCTGTGCTAATAATGAAAACTTGCGAACCCTCGAGTGATGTCGCAGTTCACCCGTATCAATTATTGACACCCTCTAAAGGGATATAATCATACTCCGATCCTCTGTTTGGTGCTGAAACGAAGAGTTCAATAATCTCGGTTTCACGCGTTGATTCAGTACTAGGCATGATCTATCACTCGTTCTGATCTTCATCGGGCATGCACCAGGCGTCCATACAGCTCAATACCATCATATCGATTATCACTGAATATTGAGTATAACCACCGTCACCGTGTGTAATAAGTGAAGACTTTCAAATACATGGAGTCTGGCATAAGAAATACAGAATCTGGTCCTACTTCATGGCCAGCGGGGGCTAGTTCAGTCCACCGGTACACTTGAAAGAAGTCGGTAATCGATAAAACCCTTCATCGTGATCACTACCAATCAATTTATGATATACAGAGTACTATAAGGCTTAAAAGTACCATGCCAACACTACCTGAAATGACTTAACGCAAAAAAGGCCCACTTCTCTGCCAACCGCGAAGGTCAGAGCAGAAAAGTGGGCCAACTATTTAATGAGGATTAGATGTCAATTGAGACAGAGATGAATTGCAGACATATAGCAAAAGTGTTTTGGCTTTAACCAGACAAAGCTGGCCTTCTCCAAATTCCCATCGTCCGATGCGCAACCGTGCAATTGGGGATACTCGCAACTTAATCGAGAGTTTGATGAAAAAACAACGCAAGTACAAAACAAAACAACGCAAGTACAAAACAAAACAAAGTAAATAGCAAATAAACAACAAGTAAATAGCAAATCTTGGCTTTAACCAGAAAACGCTGGGCTTCTCCAAGTTCCCAATCTTCCATCGGCCAATTGGGGATACTCGCAACTCAATCGAGCGTTTGATGAAAAAGCAAAGCAAATATATGGCAACAGTAAATAGCAATTATATGGTAGATATATGGCAATTATATGGTAGATATATGGCAATTGTATGGTAGATATATGGCAGAATATTTCAGAATATGGTATTATATGGCTCACTATGGTAGTATATGGCGGAATATGGTAGTAGACTGTGAAGGGGGACACGTAGGCATAATATAGTCAAAAACGGAACGTCTTCACTGGAGTCAGCTAAACCAACATGCCAAGTTTCCAACATTATCATATGCAGTGTATCATCTTCCTGTTGCCGTTGTCTACGTTATCGTACCATCTTCCTGTTTCCGTTGCTTCTGTCTTTGCTTTTTCAAAGATTTTGAGTCCTAGTGACATAACCTGCTGATTTCATGGGTCACGGCATTTTGTCTGGGATAGGAAATACGTCGAATCAGGGCAAGTAAGAAACAAGCGGTGATATGGCGTGATGTTGCTTCCGGACTTTGGGTTCATTTGGTATGTGCGTAAACTTCAATTCTTCCTCCATCTGTTCTCTCTCCTCTGTATGTAAGCCGTACCCAAACTCCTGCTCCATATATCCGTGAAAACGGCTTTTGCGTCGGTTTACTTTGCCTTCTTGCTGATCTCTGACTACTGTAGCATCTATCATCACAACGTGACAGTTCCAGCTTACCAAGCATAAATCGGTGCCGTCTTCGGTACAAACCCAGATGTCTTGTGTTCGTATTCACAATTCTTTCGAATCCCAATTCTTCGCCATTCTTTCGAACCCTAATTCTCCACAGTTCTTTCCAACCCCAATCCTGCTGTTTGATTTCATTACTAACACCAGTGCAAATCGTCATCCCCCGTTATGCAATCTCATTAACGCCGTCTGTGTTGGAAGGAGTCCTGCACGGCGAGTCGGGGAGGGGGCTGCGAGCACACCGGCAAGTTGGGTTCAAGCACACAGGCAAGTTGGGTTCACGAGGATGGAATTTGTGATTTAGATATGTATTGTAGATGTAGTTTTTGTATATTCATTGTGGATATATTTGTATATACCCACTACTAGGTGCAGTGAGGACATGTGCTGCAGGGAATCAAAGCAATGACATCTCCGAGATACCCGGGTGTATTGACAGGGAAGAGAAAAAGTAGAACACCACACGGCAACGGCGACCCCCCCCCTGCATTCTCAACAACGAGCACCGAAACCCCCGGTCTTCTCATCGGATTCGGATTCGCAGCACTCTGTTACGTTATTCGCTGAGTTTTCAGGGAATTCTACGTCGTTTTTGTTGACTTTTGTCGCAAAATCAGAGTTTTCACGAGTTTTGGCTTACCCCACCTCACGAAATGTCGCCAAAACAACGACAGAACAACGCCCAACGATCGAAACGGTCCGAAAACGCGTACAATGTTCTAGCCGACCTTCCTCATGATGGATCTACTCCTACTCTTGATGGAAGAGATGGAAAAGTTGATGAAGTTGATGGAAACTTCGCTGGAAAGCCCTTCCAGAGCGTGGTCTTGGCAGGACCACCAGTTCCTTCGGCTTCAACACAGCAGCAACAGGCGACAACTGACCAAAGCCGGTTCAGTACATACCGTCGCAATATTGTTTCTGCCATTAATCAGGCAGCCCTGGTTGATGACAATTATGCCTCCCTTGAGCAACTGTTTTATGACAGCTACCCCGAAGTCACTGGAGCCAGCTTCCTGGGGATACAACAGATCCATCAGGACACACAGCGACGCTTCAATACCCTCGATGAATCCATACGCAACAACAGCGATGCGATACACAGCAGATTGGACGTCATGATGACCAAATTCAACGATCTGCTCAGCGAAAACACGAAGCTGCGCGCAGCATACGACTCTACACAGGCAGAAACAGCAGCTCTCAAGGCTGCTGTGGACGCTCTGACGAAGAAAATCGACGAACAGCAACAAGTCATTTCGGCGCCCCCCTCACCGAACCTCACGGCCTCTTCCACAGCGATGGAAGAGATGACTATGCAACTGTCCGTCGTCCAACATGACATTCAGGATGTCCTGGACGCTGTTCGTAACCCTCCTGGCAAGAGAAAGCGAAGGGGAAGCGACCAGAACACCAAACCCACCTCACCGACAAACAGAAGACCGGTGAACCACAAACCGAGAGCGGCATCACCGGTGCGAAGCCTGATGCACTCAAAACATGCGACTACCGCCGCCCAGGACAAGCTTGATGCCCTCAAGCCTATGTCCCCCCTACCTCTCCTGGCGATCACGTCGACCGAAGCGACACCGGAACCTCACCCTGACAGTTCATCTGTTCAGGACACACCTCTACCCGACGCCCCAAGCACTGCCCCTGCTGAGTCGAACGGATGGAAGACTGTGGAGGCGAAGGCTACGCAGAGGAAGAAGCAGAAAGCGAAGGCGACGACACCTACGGCAGCGACACCCAGCAAGACCCCTACAACAAAGACTGGTGGCCGGGGAAAGAATACCCACCAACCCAGAACGACAACCTCCTCTGCAAAGAAGACTTGGGCAGAAGTCGTCAAGAGCGGAGGCATCAACGTCCAGATTGTGCTTGGGAATGGCAATCTTGGACTGACAACACCACCGACAAGAAGGGGAGAGAGGCGAGGGGGAGCAGCGAGGAGGCTGAGGAAGAAGGAAGGAGAAGGGGAGAGAGGGGAGGAGAAGAGGGGCAGGGCAGGCCCGGGCGTCTCAAAGGGCAAAGAGTCAGGAGACACCGGCGGAGGAGGTGAGAGAGGAGAGGAGAGTGGGGGCGCGGGTGGCCCGGAGGCTGTTTAACTTTGCTTTGGTTTTGTTTTTGCTTTGTGGAGGAAATAAAGGAGGGAAAATGGTTAAAAACGGGAGGGGAAGGGAGGAGGACAGGGGGGAACGACCCGGCGAGGTGGCCCCCGAGCGAACAGGGCTCTTGGAACCGAAGACGCGAGAAGGATTATACCACAGAGGGAACATCAGGGATACTACGACCCTGCCACCAAAGACCGCTCTGGGGCGCATCCCAGTGAGCAACCGGAGTAACATCTGGAAACTCAAGTATGTACATTACAAAGAGTAGCCTCCGCCATAACCTTACGGTTGCATGCGAGTATGAGGAAATAAATAAATAAATAAAAGAAGAGAAAAAGTAACGGAATTCTTATTGATGTATGTATTTACAGAAAGTAACGGAATGCTTATTGATATATGTATTTACAGAAAGTAACGGAATTTTCTATTGATGTATGTATTTGCAGCTGGTGGCTTCTCCTCTCCAACTGGTTTCGCTGAGATCGTGGTTACTCGGGTGCTTGTGCAGGGTGTCTGTCATGCACGGAGATGTCATGGTTCCGATTCCGACAAGATGAGAGACAAAAATGAACAGTGCCAGTGAGTTAGTGACCACACAGTCGCATAACCAAATCAATCGGTTTCTTTTCGCTAGACAGGTAGCATGCTCATCATCTGGCGGACGATAGACAGGTTTTAGTTGGGTTGCATATTCTACAAAGAATTATTGCAGTCTGGGATCAGTCAATTGAGCCTGGGAGCGAAATTACTGAAAAGATCGAACAATAGCAACGAAAAGCAGACATATGGAAGGTTACTGTAAAGAGAGAAAGGTCAGTGAATAGATCTAATGATGTGAAGAAAAATAAAGAAAAGGTAAGATAGAGTGAAATCGAGAGTAGGATAACTGGAAGAGAGAGAAGTTATTAGAAAGATCGAAGAATGATGGCAACAGGAATACACACGCTCTCAAAGAGGACTACAGAAAATGAAAGGAAATGAGTGATGGGATCATATAATGAAAAGATGAGTCGGTGTGATAAGGTATAAAGCTGAGAGATTTAGAAAAGAACGGAAGTTGGTAAAGGGATCCTGCAGATCAAGAAAGGGAAATGAAAAGAAAAAGCACCTTTCATTAAGTATGGGCAGGTATAAGAGGTGAGTCCGTGAATACAAGAACAGTTAGGAAAAGTATCAGGAGAGAGGAGTAAGAGGGAATCCAAGTAACAAAAAGAAGAGATGCAGGGCGGAATTCGAAGGAAGAGAAGACATGCACGATTGAAGCGGAGCCAGCAACAAAAAGAAGAGACGGGGGGAGTAGAAGGTATGAAAGACCGACGTATTCTTTTGAAGCTGGGTATTGGAAAAGCAGAACGAAAAAAAGACATACATTTATCTGGGCTTTACGGAAGATTCGGTCTTCTCCCAGATTCCCAGTGGGTGGGGATACTCTGATCGAGTGTTTGATAAGAATAAGAAGTAGAACAATTGCCCAGCAAAGATATGCGAGGAGAAAACAAAACAAAACAAAAACAAAGATCCGCAAAATATGGTAAAATATTTCGAATATATGTCAAAAAATATTATATCATACAACGCCGACACAGAAAGAAAGGAAAGGAGACAAGGGGGTGGAAGGGGTGTTTATATAGCTGATTATTTGGTCGAAAGCGTAGAGATGCTAAATTGTACGTCCTGCTGGCGAACAGGCGTCAGATCAGAGAATGACAAGAGCTAGACAATGAGAACAAATGGCAAAAGAAGCAAAACAAGGAAATTCTCGCAATTGGTGGCACCCTACCAGGCCTAAAACTTGCTCATGTTTATCACTCGATCTGAATGGCCTTCTTGGAAGATAGTACTGGATGCATAGAGATGCCACATTGTGAGTCATGCTGCCAAATGGGCCTCGGATGAAGGAATGACAAGAGGTGGAAAACAAGAAAAAACAGCTCAAGCAATAAAACAAGGAAAAACAGCATGAGCAACAAAGCAAGGAAAACGCCATAAGCAACGAAACAGGGATTTTTTCGGAATTGCTGGCACTCTGTGAGGCCTGGAACTTGCTCATGTCTGTCACTCGATCTGAATTGCTTTCTGTGAAGCCTGGAACTTGCTCATGTCTGTCACGATGTTCGAATAGCCATCCGCCCTTGGACGGACACAATCAGAGTAGACAACAGTTACCCTATCTTGAGTTTGCATCTCTGTCTTGCTGCTTGGGGCGGCTACTTTCCCTCGACAAGAATCACCACGTGACTATTGACCGCATCGCATCTGCTACCCCATCCACTGTCATTTGCGAGTGATGCGCTGCGAAGAAAAAATGCAGTTCAAGGTGATACAAAAAAGTGATGATTCTTATTCTATTTATTCTATTTGATCAAAATCGACAGTGTAAGGTATATCGACATACACCAGGCCCGCTCCTTCTCGATACAAGACTAACCACCGTCTTTTTTGAGACATCCAGTGCACCCACTTGTATCGAACAAGACATTATCTTTGATGTTTAAATAGAAAAGTTGCATTATGGAATCACAATTAATTTTCGAGTTTTATTCATCCAGTTGAACCATACTTTATTCGGGAGTGTTTATTCATTTATCTCAATCCGACTTCCTTCGCGAGTGACAACACCTGAATACACGGGTGACAATTTCGAGTGACAGTGCATGACTAATTCAGGCGTGCCAATCGACCCGAGGGCACAGTGGCGAGTGGGCATACCTGCACTGATCAACAGCAACCACTGGCATACTTTGACTGCACAAACACAACGAATTATGTATAGTGATCTTATGAAAACAAAAAAATTACCTGATTAAAACAAAACAATTTACAAACATATAATTAAAACAAAAAAAGTTACATAATTAAAATAAAGTTCATTCGCAAGTAGCAGCAACTGAATACAAAAGGGACACATATACGGTGTTGCCATAGCCAGCGAAAGGGCTCTCACAGCTATACAGTCTAGTCACAGCGAGCGAGAGTGGTAGGCACAGCAAGCGAGAGTGGTCCACATACACCGACGGTGCTGTCACAGCAGAGGAGTGTTCTTGAAAGGCCCGTTCCGTTCTCACGTGATTCATTGAAAACACAAAAACTGTTCAAAAATGAAAGAATTACATTGCGTGCTGAATGAGAAAGATGGACAAGAATTTATACTTGATATTCAATCAAACCGTTACATGTTTGGATCAACTGACATTTGAGCGTAGCAACAGCTTGATACAAATGCGACATGCGGTGTCTAGACACGCAAGCGAGAGTGGTCTACATACACCGACGGTGCTGTCAGCGAGCAACAGTGGTCTTGCTAGACCCGTGCTCACGTGACTAATTGTAACCACTGGCGAGTAGACAGGTATACTTGCACTGATAGACTGCAACAACTGGCGAGTGGGCATACTTGCACTGCACAAACACAACAAATTATGTATATTCCAAATTGATCATTAATATTTAAAGTTTTCATTATTCTTCTATATTCCTCAGCCTGTAAATTTATTCATCTTGTAGATTCATTCATGACATGCCCGAGTGACAGCGCGTGACTAGTACACGCATGCTCATGGACACCCTCTGCTTCATCGATGCTCTCTGCCTCGACACCGTCTGCCTCGTCGAGCCTCTACCCAGTCGACACTCTGCCTCAGTGAGCTCCTCACTTACCTCGACCCTACCCAGCCCAGTCGCCCCGGGAGTTCTATCCGAGGTACCGCTTGACAGCGACAGGGATGAATCACTAGACTACTAGTGCACAGTGTCATGCTCCATCATGCAATCTCCACCATGCCGTGTGGGATGGGAGGAGTCGAGCACGGCGAGTGGGGGAGGGGCTGCAAGCACACAAGCAAGTTGGGTTCGAGCACACCGGCAAGTTGGGTTCGAGCACACAGGCAAGTTGGGTTCCCGAGGATGGAATTTGTGATCTAGATATGTATTGTAGATGTAGTTTTTGTATATTCATTGTGGATATATTTGTATATACTCACTACTAGGTGCAGTGAGGACATGTGCTGCAGGGAATCAAAGCAATGAATCTCCGAGATACCCGGGTGTATTGACAGGGAAGAGAAAAAGTAACGGAATTCTTATTGATGTATGTATTTACAAAAAGTAACGGAATGCTTATTGATATATGTATTTACAGAAAGTAGCGGAATTTTCTACTGATGTATGTATTTGCAGCTGGTGGGCTCTCCCTCTCCAACTGGTTTAGACTGGTCCGCACCGGGATTGTGGTTACTCGGGTGCTTGTGCAGGGTGTCGGTCATGCACGGAGATGTCATGGTTCCGATTCCGACAAGATGAGAGACAAAAATGCACAGTGCCAGTGAGTCAGTGACCACACAATCGCGTAACCAAATCAATCGCTTTCTTTCCGCAAGACAGGTAGCATGCTCATCATCTGGCGGACGATAGACAGGTTTTAGTTGGGTTGCATATTCTACAAAGAATTATTGCAGTCTGGATCAGTCAATTGAGCCTGGGAGCGGACTATTCTGTTCCAGTGCCACGAAGCGCGCCTTGTGCCCAGCCTGCCGTTCGCGTATCTCATACGCGCACTCAATGTCTGGAATAACCCTCGCGCACCGGACTTCTGCGGTTCTTACAAAGCGCACACCGGATCAGAATTATAGTTTTAATATTCCAGAAATTGTTTAAAAAAATGTGGGGTACTGTGTGGGTGGACCGTAAAAGCATGTCTAAGCAATCTGCTGTTGACCGTCTCCCCTAACAGATATACCGCAGACCAGTTGATAGACCTCATAGACGGGGTGTTTCGAGATCTACCGGGCGCTCACTGTCGTATAGTCGCGCCAGGCTGTCGAGCGTTGATAGAATCGCTGTAAGACTTTGCTAAGCGTGCACTAGATAAATCCGCGCCGACTGTGGAACGCGCGCGAGCTCTGTTGGAGACTGGGAGGGGTCAAGGTTGACTTGTTGTGTACGCCAGCCTCTGCACCTGGACTGAAATAAGGTGTATAAATGATATTCAAGCATTGTGTTGGGGATATAAGCTTATAGTCTCGGTGAGCAGCGTGAACTGCGTGAAAATACTTGCGAAGAAGTCGTAGACAGATATATGAATTATCCTGTGTTGACCGTATACTTGGGATATGAAGATGTTGTACAAAGGTGATAACACGAATATCAAGACACAATCTGCGTGATATGCCGTTGATGTCGAATCGGGAGTTCACAAAACATATACATAAAAGTCATTCCAACCAAAAAGCATAAGCCCGCCCCGCAGCTTCTTGTATGCCGTCTAGGGCCTGCTTCGTTCATCTTCCCTCACTCTAAGCTTGGTTGAACTCTCTTGCGTGTTCTTTGCAAGATCTTCAGTATAGCTGAGTCAGTCAGCGTTCTTGGATCGTTTCAGACTTCAGTTGCCTGATTCCGAGACCCGGAAAGAGCATTCACCCGGAGGTGTCCTACGATGTGCGAGTGATCCTGCATGTTTACACCCCTGTCAATCATCAAAACCCCCAACATTCGAGTGATATCGCAGTTAACAAATGTTGATCGTCGCAATCGATAATCTCTAATTCAATATCATCATATCAGCATTCTGCGTATGGTTCCCGAATCAAGAGTTGAATAATTCCAGTTTCACGCGTTGTTCCACTACTAGACATCACGTATCACTCGTTCCGATCTTCGTCGGACATGCCTCAGGCCTCCGTACAAGTCAACATCATCCAATGGATTATCGGTGAACTTGGGGTATAACCACATTGCTGTATGTAATGGATATTGACTGTGGATATATGGAGTCTGGTATAAGAAATACATAATGTGGTCATGCTTCATGGCCAGGACGCGATAAGTCCTAAGGGCGGGTTCAGCCGGTCGGCACACTCAAAAGAAGCCAGTAAACAATACAATCCTTCACCGTGATGACTATCAAGCAAGCTGTGATGTATACAGTGTGCCGAGAACGAGAGGCACCCAACTATTGCTATCTCAATCGACCTAACGCAAAAAAGGCCCACTTCTCTGCATGCCGACCACGAGGGTCAGAGCAGAAAAGTGGGCCAACTATACTGTCAGAATTAGAAGTCCATTGGGTGTCGAGATGAATCACAGATATATAGCAAAAGTGTTTTGGCTTTAACCAGACAGAGCTGGGCTTCTCCAAATTCCCATCGTCCGATACGCAACCGTGCGATTGGGGATACTCGCAACTTAATCGAGCGTTTGATGAAAAAACAACGCAAGTACAAAAAAAAAAAAAAACAAAAAAAAAACAAAAAAAAAACAAAAAAAATAAACAAAAAAAATAAACAAAAAAAATAAACAAAAAAAAAAGAGCAAACAAATAGCACGCAAACCTAAAATCTTGGCTTTAACCAGACAGCGCTGGGCTTCTCCAAGTTCCCATCGTCCGATTCGGCACTGTGCAATTGGGGATACTCGCAACTTAATCGAGCGTTTGATAAAAAAAACAATGCAATTACAAAACAAAACAAAGAAAATAGAAACCAAATAGCACGTAAACAGCAAACAAATATCACGTAAATAACAAATCTTGGCTTTAACCAGACAACGCTGAGCTTCTCCAAGTTCCCATTATCCAATTTGGCACTGTGCAATTGGGGATGCTCGCAACTCAATCGAGCGTTTGATGAAAAAACAACGCAAGTACAAAACAAAACGAATTAAACGACAAATAAATAGCACGCAAAAGAAAAAAAATCTTGGCTTTAACCAGACAACGCTGGGCTTCTCCAAGTTCCCATCGTCCGATTTGGCACTGTGCAATTGGGGATACTCGCAACTTAATCGAGAGTTCGATGAAGAAAAGAACACAAGTAAAAAACAAAGCGACGCAAGTACAAAACAAAACAAAGTAAATTTCAAATGGATAGAACGCAAAAACAATCTTGGCTTTAACCGCTTCTCCAAGTTCCCATCGTCCGATTTGACACTGTGCAATTGGGGATACTCGCAACTCAATCGAGCGTTTGGTCAAAAAAGCCACGCAAGTACAAAGGAAAACAAAGAAAACAGCAAATCAACAGCACGCAAAAAATAATCTTGGCTTTAACCAGACAAAGCCGGGCTTCTCCAAATTCCCATCGTCCGATACGCAACCGTCTAATCGGGGATGCTCGCAACTCAATCGAGCGTTTGATATAAAAAAAAAAAAAAAAAAAAAAAAAAAAAAAAAAAAAAACAATCTTGGCTTTAACCAGACAACGCTGGGCTTCTCCAAGTTCCCAATCTTCCATCGGCCAATTGGGGATACTCGCAACACAATCGAGTGTTTGATGAAAAAGAAACGCAAATAAATATCAAATATACGGCAACAGTAAATGTCAATTATATGGTATTATATGGCAGAATATGGTATTATATGGCAAAATATGGTATTATATGGCTCACTATGGCAGTATATGGCTGAATATGGCGGGATATGGTGGTACACGATGACGGGGTGAACGTAGGGAATATATATTCACGACTTCGGAACTGCTTTTTCCGATTCAGCTGAATGGCCATGCCAAGTTTCCAACATTTTGACACGGAGGGTATTGTGTTCCTGTGCCCGCTGTTTCAATCTTTGCTTTTTCGAGGGTCTGGGTCCTGATGACATGATCTGCTGATACCATGGGCCACGGCATTGCTTGCGGTATACTAAATACGCCGAATCGAGTTGGATCTATAGCGTGATGTTTTCTTCGTACCTGCTGTGCATCTGGGAATTGCGTGGACTTCAATCCTTCTTCCATCTTCCCTCTGTACGTGAGTCATTCTCAAACTCCTGCACTAGCTATCCGTGGAAGAGATTTCCGTACCCACCTCCTGCCAATACCTATTCCTTCTACTTTCGTGCGTACAATGCATTCGTATATCCGGTGTCAGGCTGCGATAGTGAATCGTCACACCGCTTTCTGATGATATGGGGCTTCACGTATCAATCAATGTCATCTCCGATACAGGCGCGGACATTTTGTGTGCGAATTCATGGCGTAGCGTATCGAGATTTGTCAACGGGTATGAAAATAATAATGCAAGACAAAAATGAATTATAACTGTATCTTGCGTGGTGGTTATCGATTATCCTGGCTGAAGTGGGGTAGTTTCCTACTTCGAGTGACAAGTTTGGACCCCATCAACACTCACGCGGAATGTCCATATGCTACAAAGTCAAATCCAAACATACCTGCCAACAAGAACTTTTCCACCTCCAACGTATGGCCACAATTCACTAAAAAGGTCTGTGAAAATGGCAAAATAAAATACTAGATTGTGCACAACACTGGTTATTGCAACAACCGCCAGCTCCCATCATCATCTAGAGAGGCTATCGCGAATCGAACCCCGGTTCTCAACAGCAACTGGAGATCAACGAAGGAACTTGAGCACTAGAAGCACCCCACTACTCGGCCAAACAGACTAAGGATGATTGTATGGGCATTTAGGAGCTTGTGACCTCGTTTTCCTTGTTGGCAGGGGTCGATTTGGACATGAGATCTGTTAGCAGGGTTTGAATTGGACTACAGCTGCTGAAAGCCCGGAGCATTGTCAAGCTTTTGAGCCTGACTAACCCAATGAGCTCTCGGGATTGGCATGGAGCTTCAGAATATTGCCAATTACAGCATGTTGCTGGGCGTCCCATCTTTCCTGCAGAACACTCTCCACTAACTAATTTGCAGTACTGGTACCCTCACATATACTTGCAATCGTACGGCTATCACCGTCCCCAGCAATCTAAATGCGAGTCCTTCAACGAAGGTTGATACTACAACCATATTCCTCCGCACATTATCCTTCACTATTTCCCTTCCCGTTAAGACTCTAGAACTACTTTATGAGGGATGCATCTACAGAGAACGGATGAACTGCTGCTTGGTGTATCTTGAAGCCACTTCCTCACCTCTACCTGTTGTACTTCGTCATCGTCATCATCAAACTCGGCCTACACTTTGGCCCCCTCCTAACCCTTCAGGTACTGGCATAGCGTACTGAGCTTTTGTCACAGGGTATGATAATAATGATGCAAGACAAAGATAAATTGTTGTATCCCGATCGGTAGGGGATGAATCTCTTAAGAAATATAATAAAATTCACACCCCTCGAATTTTGCACATTTACATCTCCCCTCGCGATAGTGTAACCTAATCCCGCTGCTCTACGCGTCCTGCGCGTCGTAAAGCGGCTAACACGCGTCGCTAGTGCGGGGCCCATCAGCGGGGTCAACCACAAGACGCGCGCATCAGCACACCATACCACCATGCCACCTCGCCTCCTCCGCCCTGCAATACTCCGTCCTTTGGTCCTCCGACCAGGCCATGTCCGCAATTTCCACTGTACCCGCCCCCAGGCGATCTTCCTGGACACAACCACAACGCTCTTAACCGATCTCCACAGCAGCACACATCTCTCCTGGTCGCTCCTCATCCCCTGCGCCGCAGTCACCCTCCGTGTCCTCTTCACCCTCCCATTAACGCTATATTCCCGGTCCAAGATGTCAACCATCATCTCGCTGCTTCCTCTAACCGAAGCAAGAACCCTGCACCACGCCCGGGAGCTCCGCGGTCAACCCCCTCATATCTTCGAATCCACGCTTCGAAAAGTTGCCAAAAAATCCCGGAACCAGTTATGGGCAAGATGGGGTTGTCAACAATGGAAACTATTCCTTCCGTTGCTTCAGATTCCTGTCTGGGTAGCAGCTTCCGCATCACTTCGTGCCCTGATGCCCGGTGCTGCGGATGATTCTATGGTTTCGTTTTTCGGTGGTTTGACGAATCCTGCGGAAGTTGCAAGAGAGGCTGCAGGGTTGGCTACGGAGGGTTTTGGTTGGGTTCAGGACTTGACTGCTACGGATCCTACGCTGGCGTTGCCCGTTATGTTTGGGGCGGCGGTGCTGGCAAATGTCAGGTATCAAGCATATATCAACCCGCCTCAGTCGACAAATGCAAAGAGGATCAGTAATGCATTGACCGTGATGACGGTGCCGATGTTTGTGGTTTCTTGTGGAATGCCAAGTGGATTGGTTTTGTATTGGGCGAGTTCGGCGATGTGGAGTTTGGGGCTTACAATGGCGCTACAGAGGTATAGGAAGTTGCCGGAGAAGGTTGGAAGATGTAAGGTCGAGGATTTGGAGGATGTGGATGAAGAAAAGAGAGAGGATGTTATGAAGGTTGTTGATAAAACTAGAATGTTGTAGTCGTGTACTGGGGATGGAAATACGGTACAGTCATTCGGGATCGGGAGAAGAGGCAGGTGTAAGATAATCAGTGCGACAGAATACCAATAGACATAAAACATCAAATAAGCTAAAGAAACAAGTATATAACATCTGGCTAAACTTAAGCCGCCTTTTAATAAGCTCTGCTGGTGTTATGTGGGACAAAATAAAGAATCCGCTCGAAGTAAATTTAAAGTACAATATTAATCATATACATGCTGTAGAATATAGCTACCTAAACTAGCTCGACCCAAAAATCTCAAGTTAGTACCCACACAACTTCACAACGTCACTCGCACCCTCCCCGGTCAGGTCAGTGATAAACTTCACCGAATTCTCCAAGGCTCCATATTCAACTTTCCAAGAGAACTGCTAGTCATGACCTTACCGCCCCACATAACTCCCACCGCCTTCTTTCCATCCTTTTTCTTCCTCCAAAGTTCCACCGCCACCTCAGTCCCCATTCCCGGCCTACCAATCTCATCAATCTGCAAAGCTGACATGATCAAACTCATGCTTCATCATATGGCATTGCCATTGGTGATCTTCGACCGGAAACGCATTACTGGCATATGGAGTGCGTTTATGATAGCGATGCGTGACTTAGACATACTCTAATTGCTATTCCTGCAAATCTGGAACATGGTAAGTGGATGGATTGATATCCCTATGTGACATCTTGCATTATTGATTGTAAGTTACAATTTTTGTGGAGCGATCATAAACGAAGACATTGAGTCCCGGAGCTTCATGGGCGAAAGTCATGTTATGTTATTCGTATTAATGGCGCGTGGAGCTACTAGCAATCTATGAAGCGGCGCTGGCTTGACGCATATGACAACCCGTGAGAGCGACTGCTAAAGACAGTGTTAGTGTTGTTTAATTTGGGCGCTTAACATCTTATCTTGTCTTAAAGCGTTATTGTAAGTACTTAGGAATTATTGTGATTTTATAGCTGCTTTCTCATGCTTTTCTTAGTCCCAGTTGTCCTGGATGTCAGGGTTTGAAATCACACATACATATGTATCTCGGCAATCCTGCGGGAGTTAAGTGAGGAAGCGCAACATGGATAGATGGGAGATGACAGGAGAAATTTACCCCCATAAATTACATCTAGTGATAAGTAATTTTTATTATCTTTCTTCCCTTCCAGTACTGAATGAACTGTGGCATAATCCGTCGACTGGGTAGTGTGGTACATACATAGATCCAAGCCACCTGATGAGACCCCCCCCAACTTCCTGAACCCATGATATCAACCTCATTACAAAAAGCAACACTCCAAGCATAGAGTAAACAACAAATAAGAAAAAAAAAGCAACTTCGTGTAAACGTAACCCCGAGTGGTACCTACATACTTCATGGTGCCATACTCAGCATAAGGCAATCTAGAAAAGAGTGCTACCTTAACAGTATCCTAACCCGATCGCCTTCCCACACCTGCAAGGAGATGAAAAGAATTGGACATTCAGCTAGGTTCCTTCAAATTATCTTTCAACCTGTCATTGTAAGGTAAATCGCATGTTTTTCCTCCCACTTGTACGGGAGGAACGTATTTTGTTCCCCACACAGATTAAATCATGATTTCTTTCCATCATAACTTCGAAAGACTTCCCCACCAGCCGCCAACGGGATTTCTTCCAGCCCCAATCACTGCATTCCTAACCCCCTCGTTCTCCGCAATCGCAGCAACGGCTGTAGCCCCCACAACTCCGGCACCAACAACGGGAATCAAAACGGATCCTAGCATACCCAAGCTTTGAAGTATTGCGAACGCACTACCGGCTGCGACTAAGCCGCCGATGGTGGACTGCCAGGCGGCTGCGATTGACCCTGTTTTATATACATCAGTATTTTTACTCGGACAAGGAGACCTGGACAAAGCCGGGGCTGAAAAGCATAGATCTCTACCGGCAACCGGACCCAACGATCCAAACCCAACCGTAGCCAGTGGATTAGCTAACAACACGACCCCGATGACGAAGAAACCGGTATGCCACGGATGAGTTTCAATCCGGACTTTGATAGCCTCCAGAAACTGCTCGCGAAAGTCTGCATCAGTAAGAGTATCGATAATCTTCCTGATCACTGGCCGGATATCAATGTGGCCTAGGGCATCCAAAGTAGTCCTAATTGCGGCTGTGAGAGGGCCTGGGTTGGCGGCTATGTATGCATTGATGATTTCTTCGGGGTTGCTGGTGCGGAGCTCACGGAAGTGAGGAGGGAGCTTTTCGACCGAGTTGGAGCTTGAGTTGGACATGTTTGCTGTGGGCCGATGTAAAACAAGAAGTGGAGAAAAATGGAAAAGATGGAATGAAGGTGAGGTGGGCGAGAAGGATGATGGAAGAGTGGCTGGGAGCTCAAATGCAGAGAGGGTTCAGATACGGATGGAGGTCATGCATGGAGGACAAAGCAATGTGCTACAGGTTTGGCTGGGCAGAAGCGTGTACGAAACCTGAATGCGGGAGCCGAGTGTTTCGCGCCGGAAGGAATCATTCAGTCAGGTCAGTCAGAATACTATAAGCAGCGTTGAACGTATATTCACCTCAAAGGGAATAGTGTCGGAAATACAGGGTGTGATGACGTCTTTTGTAGACTATTTAGACGGCTTTTACATAGACTGTTTATCATAATGGGGCCGGTTGACTGCTACCCTGGAACGCATCGGGGTAGGGTAATACCGGTAACCGTGGCAACCGGAACAGATTCGATGCGAAAACAACGAAATCACGTCCTGAACGACTTTTCTCCTTGCTGCCGAGTCGCCTGGTGGCCCCACATTCCCCATTCTCCCTTCCAATCGTCACCCACTTCGCATCTTTAATATAATTTGTGAGGCAATTCAGCTATCAACGGCAGAACGGATCGAACACACCATCATGGCTCGCTCGCATGCTGCGAAACCTGGGACCTTGGCCGCATGCTGCAGATACAGTCGAAGATACTGCACACTGAGAGATGTTACATTGGGAAAGTACCACAATTAAACAATATTTCCCAAGCTGGAGGAGCCGCTCTCAGAGGAATTTGAGCAACTGAGGTTTTATCAAGGACAAGCTTGACACACTGTAGGAGGAGATATATAAAAAGGATTTTGAACAGGTTCCAAGCAGAAAAACAGTTGAAAGCTGCCGAGGAGGATTTTGCCGCCACTGAGGCTGAGCTTCAGAGACTTCAGGAGGATATCAAAAAGCTTGAGGAGAAAGCATCTGAAAAGCATGGTTAGGCAGCAGAGGCCGAAGCTGTAAGTTCCATGCATCACAGGAGAGTAGCTAACTTGCAATACAGTTCCTTGCAAAGAAGAAAAACGAGCTCACCGAAGTCAAAAAGCCCTTTGACGAAAAGCGTAACCAACTAAACACCAGTCGCGCACCCGAAATCGAGATGAAAGACAAGTTCGAACACAATCTGTGAGGGAATATGACCCGTAAATTTCAAGCTGAAAAGATATTTGCAACGAATAATGTTTTCCATATCACTCGCACTAGAGCACCCTGCCTGAAAGGTACTAGTGTATTCAGATGCATCGGCAGTGTGTGGAATGTAGAAGCAGATTTAAAGTATAAAATTACAGATCTACATGTACACACTTTATATACACATACTAGCTCGACCCAAAAATCTCAAATTAGTATCCACACAACTTCACAACGTCACTCGCACCCTCTCCAGTCAGGTCAGTGATGTACTTCACAAAAGTCTCCAAAGGTACCATATCCAACTTTCCAAGAGAACTGCTAGTCATGACCTTGCCGCCCCACATAACTCTCACCGCCTTCTTTCCGTCCTTCCTCTTCCTCCAAAGTTCCACCACCACCTCAGCTCCCATTCCCGGCCAAACCATCTCATCAATTTGCAAAGCTGAAATGATCAAGCTCATGCTTCCATCATGACCAAAATTATGTCTGTACTTGACATCTGGTCTCTGCAGATGCCCAACAAGCTCCGCCAAAAATACACCCATCTTCAGGCGTGAGTATTCCAGCGTATCTTTCCCTCCATCACGGTGCAAGTAACTGTACTCCCACTGTCCCCATCGAAGAACCTCCTCAACATCGGACGTAGTAACACAATTCTTCGGTTCCTCCACATTACAGGGGAGCGGAACCTGATGACACATTCTGCTGCTAAATGAATCAAAATAATGATCCCAGTTCTGATGCCACCCCGCATCCTTCGGGTCAACCCCGGAGATGGCATCGAGCCTCTGAGCGAGTGCGCTAGATAACTCTAAATGTTTCTTCCATCCCTCCCGTTGCAGGATATTATTTCTCGCTGCATCCGCGGCGGGACAGCTATAACTGGGTTGGAGAGAGTCGACATCGCTCGGCTGAACGAGCAATGGGATATCGGTAGAGAAGGGAAACATAGCTCTAGTCAAAGCACCGGCAACTTGCGAGGTGATAACGTTTGAGGTAACATGAAAGGCGATTGTTCCAGGGCTGTACATGCGGGGAAGAAAGCCAAGCTTGGAGCCATATACCACGAAAAGGTCACGGCCGTGTGCGAAAGAATCATCGAAGCCACCTTTGGTGATCTGGGGGAATTGACAAGAGCCGTGATAGTTGGTGCGGTGGAGGGGATTGAGTGGCGATTGCTTGGTCTCCCAGTAGGTGCGAGCAAGGAAGTTGTCATGCGCTTCGTCCATGGAGACACGGAATTTGGTGTCGCTATTAATCCCGATCAGCTCATACAATTCTATAATGCTCATAGAGAATCGCAGACTAACTGGCACTGCCATTGGTGATCTTCGACCGGAAACATGTTACTGGCATAGGGTGTGCGTTTGTGGTGGCGGTGCGTGACTTCGACGTACTCCAATTCATATTCCTGCAAATCTGGAACAAAATATGTTGATGGATTGATATGTGGCATATTGCAGTAATTGTAGGGTGCAATCTTTGTCGAGCTATCATAGACGAAGCCATTGAGTCCCGGACCTTCGTGGGCGAAAGTGATGTTATTCGTATTAGTGGAGCGCGGAGCAATCCATGAAGCTGCGCTGGCTTGATGACAAGCCGCGAGAGCGACTGCCAAAGACAGTGTTGTTTGGGCGCTCAACATCTCGTCTCGAAGCGTTACTGATCGTAGGTACATCGATCCGGAAATCATCGTGGCTTTATAGCTGCCTTCTCATGCATTTCTCAGCCCCAGTCGTCCCTGATATCAGGGTTCGAAATCAGACATATCTCGGCAATCCCGTTCTGGTCGTGTTCTCGGGGTTCAAGACGATTGGGTGACGTTAAGCTAGGTTTAAGACCCTGACACGACTAGCGGTAAATCCTCGGATCCAGCCGAATGCAAGAACGGAAGTTGGCGAAGGATTAGGACTACAGTCGACTCGGTCTATAAGGGTACGCCGGGACCGAAAGGGTCTACCCTTATATGATGTATATTCTTAAAGACCGAGAGGCTTGGCACGAATGATTGATCGAGATGCACAGAGCCGGGGTAGTGCGGAGGTAAGTGGAGTCCTAGCGCCACACAAATTGCACCATAGCCACACAAATTGTACTATAGCCACATCACCAGCTGCCCCACTGTATAAGGGTACCATACAAATTTTTGGCATTTTCATAAGGATATTCTAGTACACTGTGATACCCTTAATTCCCATACAAAAACCGTCGGGACCGCGGCAGGTACCCTTCTACAGTGGGTATTCTTATAGACAGTACCCTTATAACCCGAGTCGACTGTAAATCGCCTTGGCGGTAGATCAGATCTGGTTCAGTATGGGTGAAGTATCTGAATCGTTTGCGATTCTGAATCGAATGGCTATACGTACATGTTTATCCTTGATGTAATACAAGTTTTCACAGTATAGATGGACATTAAACTCCCTGTAGCACTACGTATAATTGACAATTAAAAAGAAGTTATAATTTTGCACTATAACAAATAGCAATTCCTCGAAAAATATATGTACATCCGTACGTAAACTCCTACAGACTGACACAAGAAAAGACTTCAAATGTTTTTTTGGTTTCCTTAGCATGCCCACGGGCCACAAGTTAGCAACTACAAGATGCAGATCAGAAAGAGTTAATCCAACCAAATCGATATCAGCGATCATTTAATCCCAAATAAAATACTTAACTTCAAATACATATTTACGATGACTTTGGCCAGCATTGGTCTCTCCAAGGCACAAACGGGCTAGGAGAAATATGCCTTCACCAAGATTTTGTCTTGAATACTGCGGCCGTGACGATATTCACGATTCAAGCGCACGGATGTACTTATATTGAGAAACAGATTCACTATAAAATACGACTGTTTTGATAAAGAACGTATGGACATGTATAACAAAGACAGCATTCGGTTCTAGACCCACAAGATCATCTGCACGGACTATATAATTTTATACAGCATTTCTGGATACTTGTTACCGAGCACTGTGTAATTCACGGATGGCTATCTATCCAAAATTCCTGATGAACTATTGCTACCAAATAGACGTATGGTATATGAAGCGGGAGTGGAAGTCCCAAGAATGGCTAATCTCGCCAGCCCATATTTCTTTCCAACGGCAAAAGGATACTATCAAATATTTGACATTTCACCAGCCGCATTAATTGCTTATATACGTCTACACCTGAGCTCGCCAACAAAAAATGGGATCATAACAGGACGAGGTAACGTTGAAAACCAAGCCCTAAATCTTAGGAAAGATAGTTACCGGCCAGAAGTAAAACATTATTTAATAGACTTGCGCAAGATCCCTGCATAAAATGGCTTACTGTTACAAATGACTAATCTCACACGTCTTTGATTTTTCAGGAACGCATCCGAAACCTCGATCTGCAAGATAAACTTTCCGATACCATCTCGAGGCCACTGGCTAATATAGCCCTAATGCACAAGTGCCCATATGACACATCCCAGAAGCCCGGTTACAAGCATCTGATAAACATCCGTTTGTTCGCGGAATAATACACCCATCATCAGGACACAGAAGTAATATATTCCATCCATTAGAGCCTTCTCTGTAGAGCACACGGAAGGAGCATGGGGACCAGTATCCACAGTACATGGAGTGCATGGACTGCCTGATCGAATATGTCAGGGAAAAATCATGTTGACACATTCGCCACCATTACCCGTTTTTATCATCCGGTCACTTTGGAGTCACACGGCCGTTTTGAGGCTCTAGGTGCAGGGATGGGTTATATTATTGTAAACGAGAAGCGAGTCAGTGTTTTAGATTCGATGGTTATGGATTTATTCGTATTTCTGGAAGGCGCAGAGTGGAGCGGATATGACGCTGTTATATTTTGGGCCTTATGTTGATGTGCCGTACATAATAATCAAGGTGAACAGTATTATCTCAACTAAGTCTGTATCGCGCGTATTGTGTGGTTGGGAATTTCCGTTGCGCTTCCACCTCAGAAAACGCGGCTGCCTAGCGATGATTCATTGGCACAGGGTACGCAGACTGTCATCTGGCGGCTAACAGCAGGGATCCTAACCCCGCCATCTTTGCGCGCAATGGTATTTCTTCCGCGCCCATGGCGGCTTTTCTATGTTCCCGAATTTGTTACGCTTGAGTTATCTTTATGAATTATAGCGGACATATTGAGCCCCAAGGTTGCCTTCGGACCAATCCTATTTCAAAAAAAAAAACTCCTCTGCGAAACATTTCCAGAAAACCAAGCCCCACAATACGTCAGCATCCTGCATACCTCAGTATAAAATACGAACTGGTCACACGTCAAAAATTTGTCTCTTTATCACAAGACCCAAACCATCCATCAAGACTACCTATCCCCATCCTCTAAAAACCCCCCTCGTCCCCTCTTCCCTTTCTGTAACTTCTAATCCATCATCAACAAAACCCAACAAAATGTGTCCTCGAACTCTCTGCACCTGCGGAGGCCATACCTACTGTCTCGAAACCCTGCACTCGCACACAACCCATCGACACAGCCTCCACATCCCCCATCACCAACACCCCGCAAATCCAGCCCCTCTAATCCCACACCTCTCCTCTCCAAGAACCCATTTCCCCATCTCCACCTCCCTGATCCCATCCACCAACCCCTCCTACCCCCAAGAAACCCAAACCGAACTCTTCACTCGAATCGCAAACCAAATCGGGCATGATCTCGCACCGATATCCCTCGCGGCTCGTCAGGCACAGATTGAGGAAGCAAGATTAGACAAAGAACGTGAAGAGGCTAGTAATCGGTATTGGCAGCTTGATTGGCAGATACGAAGGTTGGCGATATGTTCCGGTGGAGGGGATGAAGTTACGGGGGGAAGGGTGGTTACAAGGACTAGGATACAGGATGATGATGAGAGAGGACGGAGGGGGAGGTATATGCAGTTGGAATTTGGGCCTGTGAGGAGAAGGAATAGAAGCTTGGATGGAAGTGAGGGTTCTTGGGAGGAGGAGGAGTTGGTGGAGGTGGAATATGAGAGGGATTATGGGGGGAGGAGAAGTATATCGGTGGAGAGAAGGAGGAGGTGTGGGTATTGTCATGATGTGGGCCATCGTAGCAGGGAGTGTCGGGTGGAATATGGGGTTCATGGTGGTGGGGAAACTCAGAATCATAGATCGCGGACTCCGAGGGGGGCTTTTAGGCATGTGCGTGCATAACTAGGGGGTTTGATTACTTTAATACCTTTTGGGGAGGGTATTAATATATGTCAGTTGATCTTTTTCTTGGTTATTTTGGCTTCCATTTCTACAATGTCTTATTATGTCTGTTCTGTTCGTTTACTTACTGGTTGTAATTCCTTTGATTAATACCTTCTACCAATTTTCCTCCTCCACAAATTCGCTTGATTCCAGCCTTCCAACGTCATTGTGGTTGAAAAGAAATTTCAAGTAACCAATACCCTCATGGCTCCCACAGTCGTATGCCCTCTATATACCATCAAGTTTATTCAATCCAAGTATCCACCACCCCATTATAGATGTCATACGGTTAAACGGTCCGACAGTCAGATAGTTGAACGGTTAGAATCCGGAGTAAAATATTCATAGTTTTCAGGCTGTAATATCTATGATATGTATTTAAGCTACAACAGTATACCAAAGCTTTAAAAGTACACAAGTGTTTTCACACACTATCAATCACTCGATCAATTTCTAACTGACCAACGGACACCAAAAATCCTGATTTGAATCATTTAATTCATTACATCCAAAGACATATCCCCATTGCCAATCCAATCAGATAATTACAGTAAACATTTCGATGTCATAAAAGTAAACGTTGACAAAGTTACGGTCCTAAACTGGCAAATCTAGGGTCTGAAGACATAATACGGACACTGACGTGACTTATAACAGTTGCAAAGGTGATCACGAGGATACTGATGATATCGACCCTGCCTGCCACCAGTTGATACACGGAACTTCCATCGATGACCTATCGGTAATTTGTTAAACTCGTAAACAACTGAAGATTCTACCCTATGGTATATTTCAATCAGTCACTTTACATCAGAAAGTCATATTATCCGTCACAAAAATGAAACAAAGTTATGTGTGCGAAATTCAATCTAAGCAGCATAGCCTTGTCTTCGTTAGGACGTTGCTCCCAAGCGAGCAGTCCTGTTCACCTTCTTTTCCCCTGTTTTTCTTCCTTTTCCTCTATGACGTGTGGTATTTTCCAAGGCCCTCAGATCAGCTTAAAAGGTATGAATCTCCTCTGCTACTAATAGATTGCCATTGGCACTTTGGGCAATGGTTCGGGATTCGTGGCTAGTGATAGTGCGTGATGCGGATGTCGCGGGAGGCTTTGCTGGGTGTTTCCATCCTGCTGTTTGTGGCTCCGGAAGGTATTGATGATCATTGAGATATTCTGATAATTTTGTGAGATTCTCAAAACCCTAAGATGTGCCGTCAATATCTTCCAAAGCATCATTTGGGGTTGTAAACACCTACAGCAATCATTATCATTATCATTGTGGTCCTCTCCCCTGATCCAGGAACATTTCTCTCGGCACAATAAGAATTTGTTTCTGGTTGAGAAAAGCTTTCATAGTTCATCTGCGAATGCTAGAACTTTCTATTCTTCTTGCCTGGCTGTGCTGGATTTAACAATATAACATTTTTCTGCAGCATCCAATGAAAACTTTGAACTGATCATATATTCCAGGTCACTCTAGGTTATACAGACATCAACCATTATGATCCCAATTTACTCCAGTGGAATGTGCTTGGTATCATCGTTGGATGGTAAAGAATCAATCGGTCCCATACTGATTGGTGATACAGATGACAATGGCGCGATTGATCACAGGTATTCAGGAAGAATCTGTGCAGAGTCGCCATCTATATCTGGATTTCTAGATGCTTCAGGTGGGGTTCGTCGGACTTTAGTGGAAGTAACGTTCGGGATTTGTTGAGTCAGTCAGAAGATCCACACTGGGAATGCAGTTATCAGTAGGTAACCAGAGCTCATTCTATCGAGAGGAATCTTACAGGCTTTTTTCCATTTAGCTGGCAAAGATAGACTTTGATCTTCTTAGCATTCTTAGCTGTGTTCGGTTGCGTATTTTTTCTTGATTTGTCCACACCCAGTTGCCTGCTGTTTCAACTGGTTCCTCCTCTTTGATCTGTTATTCCATGCCATGCCCTGGCAAATTTGCTTGAGAATCATCTCAACGACATGCTTTATCCACCCATAGAGGGGTCCCAACAACCTGTGTGCAGCATTGATGGATCATCATCATTATCATTGTGTTCCTCTTCCCTGATCCAAGAAACCAGCACACCCTGACGATCGGAAGTAGCATCTGTGGCTATCATACTTAAGCATATCATCAATCCTTGAGATAACTCTACAGCGATACCCTGTGGTATATATAAATCTAGAAAAAGTACACAGCCAATAATTCAAACTTTATACCGAATAATGTACACACTGAGCATTATAAGCCAAACCATGACTGCACATATTTTCTGAGCCGAAGGAAAAAAGAACCCAATTCCACAATATCAAAGAAGGTATCTCTGTGTATTACATAACATCACCTTCAGAAGCGAAATCTCCACATTGTCGAGAATCTTGCAGTCTAACCTTTGTATGTACTGACCATTAATCTGGTCTGGTTCTATCATTTCTTGTGAGCTTCAGAGAAACAGTGTTATCTTTACCTCAGTATATGCTCGAGTATCGTCAGGTCAGGATATACAATTCTCATGTAGTCGAAGAAGTTGCGCAAGGGCGAGCTTGAATACGGGTTGCACCTGATTGTATTGCAAAGTTTGTCGATGGTCAAAGGACCTCTGGAATGAGAGCCATCAATGAAAGAGTCCAGAACTATCCTTCGGTTTAGCAAACCCATACAAAAATGTATATAACCCGGTCTTTTTATTGCTGCCTTAATCCTACCATTCATATCCCCGCAGAGAGCCAGGAGCCGGGAATTACCGATGTATTATTGCATTGAACACCTAGACGTTGTTGATTGGTCCAAAAGAAAAAGGGAGAAAGAGGAAACGGTCTTCGACGCATACCTCCATTCAAGATGGACTGTCCATGCGCCACCGCGAAGAGGACCCTAAAGTATTTGGTCTTTCCTTTCCAAAGCGGATGAAAACACTGTACTATTTCCCTCGCCGCAGAAAATGAATGTGATGAAATCAGTGCTGTGGCGAGAATCACGGCCTTTTTACACCAATGACCGGTTCTTGTTGTGACATATAATGTCCTCTTCATTGAAATTGGTGTTAGTTGATATTGACTTATATCCAGCTATTATCCCTCTTGAAATGTAGACCTTGACAATACTTGATGTTATTTCAAAGCTGGCATGTAATTTTATAGTGAAGATACAGAGACCATCAACGTGGAAACAGTGATAGTATTCCAGAGTTGGATTATGATGTTATGTTGCAGATCCACCGAAGAGAAGAGATACGACAAATGCGACGCTCTAAGTCCAGACGAAAAAGAGGAACTACAAACCAGTGTTTGTCAAGGATGTAGTGTAGCAAAACCAATACTTAATTATAGCCCAGGTGTTTGTCTGAGCTTCATCTAGCAGAGGAAAGCTGAGCCAAGTGAGAGGGAGCGGAAGCTCTAAGCCCACCGAAATATGATGCGTTGACAATACTTGCTGTAATTCCAAAGTTGGATCAGAATACTAGATACAAATATCGATAACGTATCACCAGATGCAGCCGATATACGTTATCAGGAAAGCTGCAAAACCAGAGAACGAACAGGTGTGGGTGAGATATACAATCAGACAGCCGGAGATAAAGCCTAGTTGTTGTATACATAGTAAAAACAGTTGGTTTCGGCATTGGATAGGAATTCGGAGGTGCCGGATTGGTGGTTGTCGAGATCCCTGCGGTTTTAGTGGTCAATCATCGAGATCATCTTGGTTGCTGTAGCTGCCTTGGCTAGTACATTGCTCTGAGTCCGGCATCGTACTGAATGTCGTTGATATTGCGAACAAGCATTGTTGTAATCGTCGTCGCTGTTATGTTTGTTGATCAAAAAGAGGAGAGAAACTGGAAAAAGATAAATCATCAAGACAAAGCTTTAGAAACATACAAACGCAAAAAAAAAGTCTGAATCCAGACATATCGCAACTGCAGTCCAAAGTTGGATCATGGTGTTACGTTGCAGATATACCGAGGAGAAGAGATATAGAAAGAGTGGCGGGATAGGTTGCGAGGAAGTAGAGGTCTGAAAACTTGAGTGGTTGATAAAGATGTGGTGTGTTAATCAGAGAATCCAACGTCGGATGGTTGCCCGTGAGGGAGAGTAGCTGGAAAAGAGGAGGCGAAAAGGAGGAGAGAATGAGGAGAAGAACCGAAGAGAGATGAGATTAAGGCTGTTGGTTATTTATTGAGAAGCGGGAAACTTGAGGAGAGAAACCGAGGATAAATAGGAATAGATAGAGATAGAGATAGAGAAAGAAACAATGATGACCGTGGCAACTACGAGTATGTAGCTTGTAGCCTATAGTATGTAGCATGTAAACGGTAGGTGACTGTGGAGAACGATACATGGATATAATCATGGTATAGGCACGTGCGGCAGAGTCTGTAGTTCGTAGTTTACAACTACCCGTCGCTCGAGGTAAGAATTGGTTGCATGAAATTCCCATCTCATTTTTCATCACGGACTCACGGTTGATTTTGTTTTTCATGGAATTGAATCTATTTTGAGTCTTGGTTCCCTTCAGTTTACTCCAAATATTCTAACTGCGGCCCAGTGTGGAGGGACAAGATAATCAAACCTGTAGCAAATAGAACCTAGTTATCCACCGTAGCCTGTAGGCTGTAGCATGCAGCTTGTAGAAAATTATTCCGCGACATGGATATAAAGTTACATCAGTTACAGGTACAAGCGGCAGAGTTCATACATAGTTTACAGCCACCCCTCCATCGGTTAAGACTCAAGGAAAGGATTGGCTGTTTGAAATCCTCATTACGGCATGGTTAGTTTCTTTATGTAATCCTTGATTTCCTTTACCACATCCATCACTCTACGCTAAAGTCTGTTTCTGTTCCCCAATAAACAGAGAAGAGAAAGTGCGAATAAATGAATGGATGATTTAATTCCAGTCAATTGGTGAGAAACCAGGGTAGAAACTCAGGAGTGAAATTGAGGAGAAACTGTGGCGAACCCCAGGGGCAAAACTACGGAATGATGGATAGAGAGATATGTAGTCTTGAAGATGAAGATGGAAATAGAGGTGGATATAGAGAGACAGAGTCCGAACCAGCCGCTGCCCTGGAAATGCCAGTATGTCTTTTTTTTTTTTAATTTTTTTTTTCATACATGCATCTAACTGTAGGGTTATGGCGGAAGCTAGCTAATTAATTTACATTGCTAACTGTCGAGTGTTACCTCGACAGTTACCGGGAACGCCCCGGGGCCGTCTTTCTTTTGTTGGTTTGTAGCCCCCCTCTTGTCTTTCATGCTACATTTCTCTCCTTCTCATTGTTATGTCCTTGAGCTCTGTGCGTTCCGAAAATGCCAGTATATGCCACGTACTCAATTATGGACTAGGATACTAACATGGATATATAGTTACTGCGTAGAGTAGAGTATGTAAACACGGCAGAGCACAACCGGCGGAGTTTGTAGTCCCTACGTAGTTTACAATTACTCCTTGCCTGTCTATCAAGACCCGAGGCTCGAAACTCAAGGTACGTACTAGATACACGAAAGCTTGCTTTTTTATTTTGTTTCATGCTTCATCTCAGACTCACAATCAGCTTTGTTTTTCATGGCACCGATTCTCTTGAAGTCTCTTTACGTCAATTTTTTCCTTGTCTTTTCTTCTCTATACTCTACAGTTTCAACAACGGGGGGCGGGGGGGGGGGGGATGGGGATTTAAACCCAATTCAGGATACTTCTCTACCAGATCCCCTAAGATGCAAAGCCATCGTTTCATAAAAACCTTTATACCTCTAAGTTAGAAACGAATTCTCAGGTCAACACTCGTTGTATAGGTTCAACATACATGATAAAACTTTAGCTCTTATTAAATTCCGCAATGATATTATCTTCCGGAACCGTGTTGCCGTCATGTGCAGATATAGATAGTAATGATGGGGTTTAGGTTACATAGCATTTGGTATAAATGAAAGGGCTTGGTTCATTTCAATCTTCATCACGCACTCATTCTCGGGGGGGGGGGGGGTTATTTTCTCCCTTCTCTCTTTTTCTCTCCCTTCTCTCTTTTTCTCTCCCTTCTCTCTTTTTCTCTCCCTTCTCTCTTTTTCTCTCCCTTCTCTCTTTTTCTCTCCCTTCCCCCTCTTTTTTTTTCTCTTTTTCTCTTTCTTTCTTAATAATATAATCGACTAATTAATTCCCTTTAGACTTTAATCTTAATCCCCTATTCCTCTGTTCCTTCCTTTACTCCAAATTCTGAGTGATGTAGATAGACTAAAACATCTCATGATCCAATTATTCCATTATTTCATTCGGCTGTTCCTAGGTTGTGTATAGGTACAACAACTTCCTCCCTTCCTTCCTTCTTTCCTTCCTTCCTTCTTTCTTTCCGTCGCTGATTTTCTTAACGTACATACAGCTACAAAACTCAAACTAAACCTACATCATTTCTCCCAATAAGCAGGTCCAGCAACCATCCATCCATCCATCCATCCATCCATCCATCCATCCAATCCATCCATCCATCCATCCATCCATCCCACCCATGCCACCGTCCAACCATCCACATCATTGCATCGTCACATCACAGATGCTTAAAACAACATGAACGCAAAAAACTGATGATGATACAGACTGATGAATTGGTGAAAGCTATCAATACCCAGCATCTAGAATCTCGATGATATCGAAGAAGATGGCGACATGGTGTTAGAGGATATAGCTATGGCTTGAAGGATATGGCTATGGCTTGAAGGATGAAGAATGAAGCTTAATATATAGGGGAATATGGGGAATATGGGGGATATGGGGGATATGGGGGATATGGGGGTTAAGAATGATGTCCGGACTCCGGAGATCAGAGGAGTATCGGGTGTGATGCGGGATGATGGATGATGGACGATGGGTGATGTGGAGGGGGGGAGGGGGAGATGGAAGGGCGAATTTTGGGGTTTCATTTTTTCTGGTAGTTAGTTCTATTTTTTTTTTTTTAGGGTTCTCTGTATTGTAATATTGCTGGAGTTGAAACCCACGGGATGGGAATAGTCACTGTGATTCATCGAGTTTCCTTACAAGCAAGCACCCGCTTTTGCTTTATGCGGAGTACTTTTATGAAACTTGATCCAAAAAAATCAATTCAGGTATGTGTAGGTAGGAAGGTATCATGAAAAAAAGCACAACCAAAACGAACCAAACAATACACCGCTTCCTCTACCCCTTTAGTACTCCAAAAACAACCAGAAAAAACCAATGACTGATATTAACAACTCGAAACAATCCTAAACACCGCCGTTGATGATTCCCGGTGCAGCCAGACCCTTCTTCTTAACATCCTTAACCTCACCTTTGTTTATGTTAGTATCCGCAATCCAGGGGTAAGTAAGCAAGGGTAACAAGAACTTACCACCAGCATCCTCCTCAGCCCATTTCTTCACAATACCATTCTCAACCTCCTTTCTTGTTACACCAGCACGCTTCTCTGGTAATCCCATCGACACAAGGAATTGACAAGTTTCCGACCACTCCTTATTTTTCCTGTTCTTATCCCACTTCAACTCCTCTGCCATCAAGTCGACAACACCTGGTAGTGCCTCTAACGCGGCATTTACGTTCAAGAAAGCCAATCTCGTTCTTCGGGCAAGAACATCAACTGCGGTTTGTGCATACTCATTCCTGACAGCATATCTAACCTCGCCGTCAATGAAGGGGTACATTCCCGCTAATCTCTTACCCCGAACAGGGAATCGTTCCGAGGTGGGACTTGATAACTCTGCAACAGCCCAAGCACGGTCACCATAGTTATGAGCCAAGTGATGAGCGACCTCTGCGTCGATTCCGAAGGTTTGGACAAGGTTGATAAACAAAGTTTTGCTGAAGCCTTGAGCACCGACTAATTGCAGCTGTTCAGTTTTGCAGGAGGATTTAGGAAGAGAGAAGGTGTCGATTGCAGAGTCAACGGCTTCTTCAGACATTTGTCTGTAGGTTGTCCATTTTCCTCCTGCGATGGTGATCAAGCCGCTGGGAGAAACGTTGATTAGGTGGTTTCGGACAAGGGACTCGGTGTTCTTTGCGTCGGGGTCTTTTACGAGAGGACGGATTCCTGACCAGGCGGCGAGAACGTCGGAACGGCGGATGGTGATGCTGGGGGAGACGTAGCGTTGGACTTCGGAAAGAATCCAGTTTATCTCCTCTTCCCGAGGGACGGGGTGAGGTGTGATGGTGGTTGGTGCGTCGGTGGTTCCGGCGATGGTGTTGCCTTGCCAGGGAAGGAAGAAGATCACTCGTCCGTCGGAGGTGGAGGGATCAATCAATCCCATGTGCTTGGGGGAGAAGTATCCGGGAAGGACAATGTGGACTCCGGAGGAAGGTGCGACGATTTCTTGGGTGGAAGCTCCGCCGTCGAGTTTGCGGATGGAGTCGGTGAAGGGTCCGGTTGCGTTGATGACACCCTGGGGGTTGGTTGTTAGTTATGGATACTGGAGAAGCTGGAGAGAAGGTACCTTTGCACGGATGGTCATGGTCTCCGCTTTGGGGTCAATCAAGTCGCGAGCTTTAACTCCACAGATCCTGCCGGACTCGTCTTTGAGGAGCTCGGTGACTTCGGTGTGGTTTGCGATGGTAGCTCCGCAGATGGCAGCAGTGAGAGCAATGGTGACGTTCATCCGGGAGTCATTGTGAGATCCATCTAATGAGAGTTAGTTATGACTGAAAAAGAGATCTCGAAATATCAACATACCATAGTAAACCAATGCTCCAGCCAATCCATCACTCTTCAACATGGGGAAGGCTTCAATAGCCTTTCCGCGGGTCAAAAAGTAGGAGCTCTCCAAGTTCTCCTTTCCAGCTAGTAAATCATAACATTTGGTTCCGGCCCAAAAGTACGGAGCTTTCCACCACTCGTAAATCGGTAGCATAATCGGCAGGCTCATGGAAAGATGGGGTGCAATGGTCAAAAAGGTAGCACGCTCCTTCAACGCTTCACGGACAAGCTCGTACTGGGAGTAGTCGAGCTCCTTGACAGCCTTCTCCAGGTACCGAACACCTCCGTGAACTAGCTTTGTAGACTTTGATGAAGTTCCTGACGAAAAGTCATCGCGCTCGATACATGCAACCTTCAATCCACGACTCGCCGCGTCGAGAGCGATTCCGGAACCAGTAGCACCACCACCAATAACCAAAAGGTCGTACTCAGTCTCCTTGGTATTCGCAGCTCTAAGACGGTTCAACTGCTCCAATCGCGAGGGAATAGGGGGGATCTTTGGGGGTTGCGAGGAATCGCTCACAGCGCGGGCTTGCGGCGCTGGCGGCCGTAGTGTCTTGTAGGTGACATATGCAAGTCCGAGGGAACCACCGATGAGGAACGGCCTTGCAAGTGACCGTGCTGTTGAGCGAGCACTTGCCATGATGTGAGGAGGAGGGGGAGGAAGAGGATGCTGATTGTCGGTTGAAGGATCTGTGGGGAGAAGAGATGAGAGAAAGAAGAGTGGGGTCGAGGGAGATCCTCTTTATTCCTCGTCGGCAGGTTGGCTCCGGTGGGTCTTCCTAGGGGCGCTTGACTCTGGGCTTGTTATTGCTGTCTTTGGCACTGGAGAAAAGTCGGACCGACAATCACGGTGAGAACCCTTGCAGCAGCAGCAGGCAGAGTTGCACTGGAAGGTGAAGATCGACATATGGGAGGAGTAGCGTTGGCTTGTCCCGAGACCTTTTGGTGGGACAATTTGGTGTCTATCTACGCGTTTCTCGCTGGAGAAGACGCTGCGAGGACTGTGCAATCTCTTTCATCTGTGCTTTGAGGAATGCTGGAGATTATATCTGGGTATCAGATTTCATGCGCGGGGGCTGACCGGAGGGTGGGTTAGAGAATTGTGGGTGGTGAACCCCTGGCGCATTGGCTTCTGAAGAGCTCTATCGACGTCACTGCACTGCAAGCCAAAGCCGGCCACAGCCGAGCAGAACACAATGCTCGTGATGGTGAAGAGAGATCATCTGAGGAGTTACAATGGATTACAGTAATATTGGATGAGATATCGTGGGGTTGTTGTGGTTGAAATGGATGTCTCGGTGTTGTGCGTACAGGAATACCGAGGCCTCCGGAACAACTCGCGCCAAAGCAAAGCCGTCGAGCTGTCGGAAAAATGCGGGGTTGGTCTGCCTTACGGATTAAGGTTTTTCCGATCCGCTCTCGGCTACAGCAGTGCATGGAAAGTGCAGCTCAACTGGGATTATTTGAAAATATGAATAAAGAAGATGCAAGACTGGTTTATATTTTATTGATTATTTTAACGCAAAGGATGAAAGCTATATCATCATAATATTCTGCCCTTTTATTCATATATCATTGTACTGTGGTCAGTGCAACTATTCATAAACATTCTTTTGTAGGATCACAAAAGTGAAGATCACGGCCAGCTCTCCTCCGCTGTTTACTTCTACCCTGTAAAAACTGTGTAGAGAGAAACTATTATTATCTCCGAGATAAATAGAAATTCCGAGACATCATCGCCGGGTTCACCTTTAAAATCACCTCAAACCACTCAAACTGACGATCAAGGAGGAGAGTCGACCGATACCTCTGAATTCTGTATTCCCTACGTTAAGCCTCCTTGAAATCTACCGAGACTCCAGACAAATACATACATACCGTTGCATCTCCAGAAGAATTCTTCCGTTGTTGTCTTTCTGCATATGCCGGCAGTCTTGTGTCGAGGAATTCGACGCCACCAAAGTACAGCATAGAGTCCAGATTTGAGTCTGTTTGTGAAACTGAGTACAGTCGATTGTAGGTGTATTTCTTATTAACTTGGTATTTTATCCTTTGTACTCTACACACCGTGATCTGGTATCCGCTCTGATCCCAAGCCCAAGCCAGAGAAAGTTCCATGCACTGCTTGTTCGAGCTCAGGTACATTCGCATCCGAGGAATGCGCATGCGCTTGCCCCGTGCCCCTGAAGCTGCATCGGTGCATCTTAGGTATCACCATGGAGAATTCAGTGCGCAGGTGCATTGAAAGTTATCGATACCTTCCCGCTTCCTTGGACCCCTCATTCCCGAATTCCGCGCGCAGGTGCATATACCTCCCTGCCAGCTGGAACCCCTCTTCCCCTCTTCCCCGCATCTTCATTTCTGCCCTTTCTTTCTCCGCAGAAGTGTAATTGTGCTTCTTTCGCTTCATCGCCGCTGGGTCTGGAGAGGTTCCAGTTGCCATCCAGGTATCCGAAGCCTTCAGTTGCCGCGACGTGAATCCTCTAACCAAACTTGTAACCCGCACGGTCAGAAGTTGTACAGGGACAGCGCCATGGAGCCCCTTCATAGGGCCCGCAATGCCTCAGCTTGTAACTTGCTCACGTAAATATTTGCTCGTCTTGTGTGTGACGCCGCAGAAAACCCTCTCATGAGATGAGGCGCTTCCATTTCATTAGCTGTAGTGTAATGTGCCTTCTATGGAGCTCTCTCCTGGATATCCACCAGACTTAAAAGCTTCCGTGTGCCGCCCCTCCTTCCTCCTAATTAATTCTCTTTATTCCATCTCCACGAACCGACGAACCACGAAATTCCGCGAAACTCCACACAATACAGTTTACCAAACTCCGTTGCATAAATATACAAAATGGCCCAGTCTTACTATGAATTCGAGGTTGCGATGAGCTGTGGAGGTTGCTCTGGTGCCGTCGAGAGAGTGCTTAAGAAGCTTGATGGTACCCCTCCTCTCCCCGCCTTATTGCGTGATTCGGGTGTAGCAGGCATCGTGCTGAGCGGAATTTGCCAGCTGCGGAGATTCCCAGAAGCTCACCTTCGTCTCTCGGCTTAATCCTGCCCCGCTGTCTTCATCACACTTCTCGAGCTTCCCTGAGCTAACAACTACTCCCAACAGGTGTCGTTTCCTACAAGACCAACCTCGCTACCCAGAAGGTTAATGTCACAACCGAGCCTACCTTGACTTTGGAGAAGGTTGAGGAGGTCATCAAGAAGACTGGAAAGGCTGTCAAGAGCGCGAAGCAGCTCGATGACGCGCCTGAGGGACAGGCTGAGGAGACGAAGGTTGAGAAGGCGGCTGCTTAAGCGATGGGGGATGGGAAAGATGAAAGGAAATACCCTTATGGCAAAGAGTACTGCAATGTCGGTTATTACTGTTTCTTGTGAGCGTTAAAGCGAATATAAACAAATTACACAAATTTTGTAAACAGTCCATCAAGGTAGTTGGACGAGGCGTATCTTGAGCCTATCACCCGGCTCGTGCGCAGATCACCCCAAAAGCAAGTCCGTTAAGCTGTAGCTACGCACACATAACATTCATCTAAAGTAGCGAACTTGAAACTGTATCTAAAAAGGTATCCCATAATCATCATGTCATCACACCAGTGCAGTAGAAGCTTGCTGACAAACTTCTTGAATCGCCGGAAACATATCCCGGGATTAGACGGCCTGGAAGGTGGATGTCTCCACCTCAACCCGCATATTCAAAACTTGATCTCTCTCCGTCTACCATGAAATTTCCGCTTACCATGGTACTTCAACTCCAAGTTTCCTCGCTACTCCCTCAGCACTTCTAACACAACCTTCCAACAACACCATACCGTCCCAACACCACCCACCGACAATAAAAACTCCGTCGTCACCATTACTCTTTTCCAATGACTTTACCACCTGCCTACTCTCCACTGACCGTAGGACGCGGGTAAACACCGACCTCCGAATAACCTTACTCTCCTCCTCCGCCGGTGTTGCAACTCCAGACGGCGTTGAAGCTCCCGATGAAGCACCTGAGCTCAGCTCCGAAGGTGTTGAAGCACGCGACTTCCCATCTTCGATAGCAGTCAACGGTCCCGTCACTGTTACAAGTCCTCTAGCACAATGCCTAGCCTCCGTCTCTCCACCTTTTGAACGGAGAATAATCTCTCCCTCCCTTCCCTCCTCTCTAATCGCCACCACCTCAACCTTCTTTGTTGGTATCCTACTCATCTTCTCTTTCAGCGGTGCATATATACTGCCCACCACGTCCGGCGTTACAGCTAGAACAACTTTATCATACACCCCGGTTACCTCTGCTCCGTCCTCTAGATACGTCACTACCTTTGGTCCTTGCACTGCGCCTTGTATCTTCTGAACTCGCCTGTTGAGCATAATCTTCACCGACCCCTCCTTTCCACCCTCCAATAGCTGTTTCTGGAGGGCGCCAACTCCATCCGCCACCACGACATGAGGCTCGCCATTGGTAACCCGCTTGTAGCCTACCACATCTTTCGCCGGGAAAGCAAGGAGCTCAGCATGATCGCAAGTTGCCACGGCAGCCATCATGGGGAGAATATATTCCCCTATGAACCATCCCGGTAGTCGCACGCGCTTCATCCATTGTCCAAAATCCTCGCTATCCGAGGGTGGGAGGAAGAAACATGTGAAGATGAAGTAGGCGTATGCGAAGGCTAGTGCCGCGAGGAGACGGATATGCTGAGGCCAGCTACGGTGCGAGGGGCGTGGTGGGAGACTGGCGAGGCGGGAGGGGTGGGAATATGACGGGAAGGTGAAGAGGAAGGGTTCGGAGCGGACGGGGAGGTGGAGATACTGGAGGACACGGGAGAGGTGCGGGTAGTAAGATGCGGTAAACGAGCGCATGGGGATATCGATGGGCCCGCTTGGAGTGCTGAGAGAGGCGGAGGAGAGGGAAGGGACTGGACCCTGCGCACCTGATTAGCTGGAGATCGGGAGAGAGATAAAGAGAAGTTTGGTGCGGAGTTTGCTGAAAGAGAGTGTAGGATTTTCCACAGGCGACAGGGAAACACTGAGGAAACCCCTTATGCGCCCGGATAATACGTACCTGTTCGAAGATTGTAACGTCATACCTCTGCTTCTTATCATTATGAAGCAAATGCGCGGCCGTCAAACCCGCGAGTCCTGATCCCACCACAAGGACGGATGTTTTCCTCTTCTTGAGCATTGTTTTCTCTTTGGCGAAGCTTTGGTCTGGATTTTTGGATCGTCTTCAGGAGATGTTGAAGGTTTGTTGGGAGTCGTGTGAAAGAAAGATCCTCCTCGATGAAGGGGACAAAGTCGATTCTATGGTAATTCATGGTCACCAGAGATCGGTTGCGGTTTAACATGGATCACACGTTAGTACAGGAAGGGAATGGTTGAGGGTGAAGTGCAGGTTTCCGAACTAGCATCAGGGCTGGCCGCTCAGCGCTGGGAATCCGTAGCATCTTTTTTCTTTAAAGTTCACTTTGCAAGTTTAGGGCGAGTTTGTACTCTACAGGCTCGCTTATAGGAAAAATGGGTGAAAGGATGAAAGGATTCACTGAGCACTCTGAACTTTCTTAAGGTTTGGTTTGTCTCCCATGGATACGCAATAGCAATTCGACCGTAACAAGGACACAGAGTACAAGTCTAGCTGAGGTGGTTTGCTAGTCTCATGATTTCCGTCATCATGAACGTAGCCGCAGCACTTTCCCTAACGATCATCCTCCTATCAAGGACCATCACGGTCACCAACACCTGAATTTCCAGGGCCCGATCATACGTGTGCGCACCGTACATCATCTTCCAGGCCCAACAGAATACATACATAGACTAGCTTGCACCGTGCACGTGTAAAACATATGGAGTGATTACCGGTGATTTGATGCTGCTATTTTTGTCATGTGATTATGTAGTAGAAGGTAAATGAGAATTTTGATTTCGCTCACTCGGATTCGCTCGCTTTTTCGGCCAGGAGGCTGAAAGAGACGCAGCCGTTTGGGTAAGCTTCGAGGTAAGCTTCGGGCCTGTCAGCCACACTGCCAGGAGCTCTGGAGAGCTAAAGAGCTTGAGTTACAAGCAAACAGCAAACAGCAAACAGCAAACAGCAAACGGAAAGTAGCAAATAATCGAAAAGTGTATCTTATCCACTTCAATTGAGGGTTGATGGTTCTTATGGATATGACAAGCACAAGCCATGTTTAATACCATACACCGAAACTCCAGATGCAAGACACAAAATGCAGGCCAAGATAGATGAGATGGAGATCTTACGTAGACACCTGAGTCCTGGACATGATGACGCGACACATCTTCCTCCTGCTCCTCCTCTTCCTTCTCCTCCTCTGTAACTGTGATATCTGTACTCAACAAATCACTCACTCACTCGCCATTATCGTCATTATCGTCATCATCTGCTCGTTGCTCGTTGCTCGTTCACATTTTCGCATTTTCGCATTTTCGCATTTTCGCATCTTCATTTTTTACCGAACCCCCCCCCCCCCCCCCCACTGCAGATCATATTAGCGAGCTGGCGAGCTGCTGCAAAACGCATCGCAATATCGTGCACCATAATATCGTAATTTCCCCTGGCCTGGGCTGACTTGGGCTGGGAAAACCCGACCCGACCCACCACCAGCAACGAGGACCAACGGCAACGGCAACGGGCCCCTTGTTCTTGTTCTTATCTTGGGTTGCCGCTGTGTCGCTGTTTACTACTGTCTACAGCTTTATTGCGAACGGTTTTACTGCGGACGGTTTTACTGCGGACGGTTTTACGGTTTGCAGCTTGACGGGTTTACACTCAACGCGACGCGACGGCTGCGACTGAGATATCTGCGACGGCGACGACGACGGATTGATACTGGGTCAAACAACGCCCACATACACGCCCGCACCCACACGCCCGCCTACACTCCCTCCCCTCTCAGCGCCCCCCCAGCGGCCACACCCCCCCCCCCCCCCCCCCCCCTCCCCCCTCCCCAAGCGGCCACATACCCGCCCGCCCGCTTACACACCCAGCGGCGGCGGATCTACTGACCTACTGACCCACTGACCCTCTCTCCCACCCACCCGCTCACTCACTCACTCACTCACTCACTCACTCACTCACCCTTCCCAGCGGCCACCCAGCGACCACCTCCGCCCCCGTCGCCTCACAATGGACGAAGCCCGCGACCAAGCCCGCGAGCACCTAGCACGTCTCCGGACCAGCATGGCACCCCGAGTCGACCAAGTAACCACCCGGCTGCGGGAAGTACCCGCACAATTACAAGCTCTCCGGAACGATCTTCGGGATACTTCTTATTCCCATACCCGGAATTCTTCGGAAGATTCGGCGGCTTCGGAAAATAGCTTTGTGTCTTCCGTTGCCGAAATGGAGGCGGAGCCGGATCGTGGTCGTGGTCTTGGTCTTGGTCTTGCTTATGGTCATGATGATGCTTCATATCCACGTCCGCGCTCACGCTCACGCTCGCCTTCGGATTCGGTTTCTTATACGGCGTCACCTACGGCGTCACCTACGGCTTCGCATTCGCCTTCGTTACTGGCCCCGCCGCTGCTTAGAGCGCCGCAGCTAAATGATCCGGCTTATGATCCTGCATTGGCACAGATGGCGAGTAAGATACTTTACAGAAGTGGGAGGTGTCCGGTTAGCTCGGGTCCCTTGCTGGTATTATGTGCGGCTGCGTTTCCGGATGCCGCAGAGACGGATTATAATGCGTTGTTGCCATATGTTTTATCGAATTTACCGGGGGATGAGGAGTTGATGGGGGAGCAGGATGGGTATTCGGTTGTGTTTTTTGCGGGGGGTTCCGAAAAGAAGGAGGGTCAGACGGCGGGAAGACCAACTTGGAAATGGACCCTGCAGGCTTATACTTTGGTCGGTGTTTTTAAGGAGATTCAGAGGATGCTTGATGAGGAGGCTGACGGAAATCAGTTGGGGAGAGCGGTGAGGAAGAAGATTCAGAGGCTTTGGGTTGTCCATGAAAAGAGTTGGATAAGTGAGTTGTGTTTTTTTTTTTGATTTTTTGATCTCTGAAAACTAGGGATTGGAAAGAGCTGCTGGCTAAGTTGGGGTTTTTTTTAGGAACGATTTTGGAAATTATGGTGGGAGTGGTGTCGGTTAAGTTTAGAAGGAAGATTGTACATTGTGAGTTTCCCACAGGCTTCTGCGGAAACATATCTTGCATTATGCAGAAGCTCCTAAGCTTCTACAAGTTCCTAACCTACACACGCAGTATCAACACTCTCCGAACTCGCCTCCCATATCGATATAACCCGCCTCGAAATTCCGCCCTCTGTATATCTCCACGACCGAAAATTAGAACCCCGCATTATCCTCCCCGGTTTCCCTCAACCTCCAATTTTCGGCGGTGAACCAGGCATCGATATACCGGTGGTACTCCAAGATACAACTTCATATATCCTCCGGCACCACCTTACAACACAAGGCCTATTCCGTGTCACTCCCTCAGCAGCTCTCTTAGAATGCGCCAGAGATTGCTACGACCGTCGAACATCACTAAACTGGATCGAATGGGGACCTCACACCGCCGCTGGATTAATCAAACTCTACTACCGGCAACTTCCCCGCCCAATGATCCCGGTGGAACACTACGAGCAAATGCAATCCCTCGTAGCACTTCACCCAGATCCCTCAAAACAACCCCCAGAAGAAGAAGCCGCCGCTGTTCGTTTCGAAGTCGTCAGAGCTCTCCTAACAAGCGAGGTAGGTGGACTACCAGATTACTCCCGAAGACTGTTTCTTCAGCATCTATTCCCGCTTATGAAAGAAGTTGCTGCGCATCATGAGCAGAATAAAATGACTATTACAAACCTAGCAGTTTGTATTGCCGGATCATTAGCAAGATCCGATGATATGGTTGCCGATGCCAGAGCATCTGGCGGAATTCGAAAGTTTGTGGAAATTGCAGTGGAGAGAATCGGTGAGATTGCTCCGCCAGTACAGTTGAGGCGCAGTGGTGCAGAACCGGGTCATAAACGAACCGCATCTGCAATTGCAGCAGTTCGCCGCACTATGCCTCCTCTACAAACTAGATGGGAACCACCGGTGAGAAAACAAACAATGGGAGAAGGGAATGATGTCCCTCTTGGTGACCTGCGAAGACAATCCCTACCCAATGGATCTAGAAAACCCCCGGAGATGCTTCGTGTTTCACCTAGCAGTCCTTTACCGATTCGGAAAAGCTCCCTGACACCGGTAACTACGGTGTTTGAAAATACTATGTTGGATACTATGGCACAGCCGGTATCAGAAATACCAGCATTGACCGCAACCCCCGCAGGAGCAAGAGAACTCCCCAAGCTTCCCCCAAAGGTGCCAGAGAAGAAATTCTCAATCGACAGAAAACCTGCACCAGGTGAAACACCACAACAGGAAAAGAAACCACTACCTATGTTACCGGTTAAGAAAGCCGCCGCTGCAATCGATAGAAAAGCCGCCGCATCACCACCTATAGAACGGAAGCCCTCACCATCTCCAGCACTTCCCGTGGCAGCAAAGGCTGTATCTCAACCTGCGTCCAAGCCAGCAGCGAAGACCCCTCAGCCCGAAACCCCAGCAGAACAAAAACCCACACCACCCCTCCCCATTAAGAAAACTCGCCCCTTCAGCATGCTACCCTCCTCCACCTCCTCCTCCTCCATCCCCCGCAAACCCATTCCCCTCCCTCTATCCTCCAACCCCTCCAGCACCCCCGCCAAACTCCGTCCCACAACCGCCGGTGCTCCCAGCCCCGCCCTCCGGGACCGAATCGAGCCTCTCCTGCGCCCACAAACCAGTCTCGGCTCGCCAGGCCTACTAACTCCCTCCTTCCCTCGGCTAGGTGATAAAGATAAACCCGTTCTCCGACGAGTTGCGAGTGCGTCATTTGCCGGTGAGGACGAGAAGCAAGACCGGGAGGGACAAAAACCGGGATTGGTTAGAAGGGCGAGATCACAATTGTTAAGAGGTGAACCCGGGAAGGTTGGGGATATGAAGAAGATGTGGGAGAGTAAAGGAAGGGTTGAGGATACGGAGGGGTCGATAAGTAGAAGGGGGAGTGTTTTGGTGGATTCGGAATTGGGAGGCTTGTCGAGACCGGGGAGTAGTTTGTCCAGGAGAGGATCGATTTATTTGGGTACTCAGGGTGATACTACGACGGTTAGTATTGGCGGGAATAAGGTTAGTTTGAGGAGGGCTAGTATGATGATGTGAGGAGGGTTAGTATGATGATGTGAAGAGGATGAGAGGGGGAAGAAAGAAGGGTGATGGATTTAGGACGGAGAGGGATGCTGCTTTTTTATTTGGGGGGGGGGGGGGGGGGGGCGGTGTTATATCATACCCTCTTCTTTTTTGTTTCCTGTTATTACTGCATCTTTTTTTCATTTTTCATTCTAAACATCTATGATGCGGGCTGGAGTTTATTATTTCCCCTCATTTGCTTTTTTTTTTTGTTTCTTCTCGTTTCTTCTTGTTTTTTTAGCTTGTGGTTGGTTCGTTGTTGATTATATTGATCATATTGATTATTATTCATTTTTTTGTTTTTTGGCGGGGATGTTTTTGGTGGATGTTTTTGGTGGATGTTTTTTTTCTTGGTGGATGTTTTTGTTTGGCGTGGCTTGGCTTGGCTTGATGCTTGATGCCTGGTTGAATGGTTGGTTGGTGGATTGGTTGGTTGAATGGTGGATGGTTGAATGGTGGATGCCTGGTCGATTGGTTGAATGGATGGTCGATTGATTGGTGGATGGTGGATGGTTGGCTTGATGCCTGATGCCTGATGCTTGGTATTGTAAGGGAGAAATGTTTTGTACGTTAAGACCCCAGAGATGGATGGAAATTATACCCTTGGAAATTATACCCCAGGAACTTGGAACCGAATCGCTGAATTGGATAATTGGATAACTGGATAATTGAATAATTGGATAATTGCATAATTGGATGATTGGATAATTTGATAATCTGATAATGTACTCTGTCTATCTACATACATGATTCTGAACTTGGAGTCAAGAGATATGTCAACAGAGATCGGTAATGAGAAGTCAAGAGGATGCCAAAAAGAAAAAAAGCAGAAAAATAAAAAGCCAGAAAGGAAATCCACAATTTTTTGATATAAAAAAATCATTGATATATGACATGACATGACATGATATGACATAACATAAATAAAAGATATCAACATTACACCCTCTTTATAATTCTAACATTTTGGGTTTTTTTTTTCCCTCCGATCCAGAAAAGTAAAAGTAAAAAGTATTAGGAGATATGGTTTGGTTTGAGAATTTGGCATTTGGCATTTGTTGGGGATTGGTGTGGGTGAAGTTTCTGCGAGCCTGCGGATGCGGAGTTTGTGGATGCGGAGTTTGTAGAGAAAGAAAAAAAAAATAAAAAAAAGAAATGTATTATGTATTTAGCACGGGGTATGGGGTATGGGGTATGGGGTATGGGGTATGGGGTATGGGGTATGGGGTATGGGGTAGGGAGTAGGGGGTGTGGTTGTGATTTGTAGTTATTGGCTTGCTGGCTTGCTAATGCAGTCTTGTCTGTTCAGATACGGTGTGGTGTGGTGTGTGCTGGTTACACTTCGCACTCCAGGGAACTATTACAGAACGTTCATATAGATATATGCGGGATGGCGGGGTATTGCGCAAAGTGAACAGGACTCACCCCAATGGAGGAGAGTCTAAGCTGCTCAGATTCAGTTCCAGACCTATAGGCTGTGTTGTAACTTTGCTTTCTTTTTTTGTGCTTGATAATCTCGATGTCTGGTGTATATTAACTAATACAAAATATACCATGGGATAGAATTTTTAATTGTAATTTCTTTACGAGTGCGACGAGTGCGAGGAAGTATTGATTGATCATCGATGGAAGTTCCGGGTGGCAGGTGGTAGGTATGCTTGATGTCGTTGATCTATGATCTATGATCGGGACTGCGTTGGCGGCTGTTGTAAGGCATGTCAGAGGCTGTGTTATGCCTGCGAACGCTGGGATTGCCTGCGTTGAGGACCGTGGTTTTGTTGATGTGGGATCTTGTGATATTGCAATGTGTGCGGTGATTATCTGATGAGAATTGAAAATGGGAATGTGTTGGCGAATGAAATTGATTAATAATTGGGATTGGAATTTTTGGTGTGCGTTGGTCTGTTGGAAATTGATCGAGTGATTGGTGGTGTGTGAAGACACTTGCATGTATAATATTAAAGCTTTGGTATACTGTTGTAGCTTAAATACACATATAAGGGATATTACAGCTTGAGGACTATGAATATCATACAACAGATTCTAACCGTTCAACTGTCTGGCTGTCGGGACGTTTAACTGTATGACATCTATCGATGGGGTGGTCGATACTTGGATTGAATAAACTTGATGGTATATAGAGGGCATACGACTGTGGGAGCCATGAGGGTATTGGTTACTTGGAAGTTTTTCAACCACCATGAAGTTGGAAGGCTGGACTTTAGCGAATTTGTGGAGGAGGAAAATTGGTAGAAGGTATCAATTATAGAGATTACAATCAGTAAGCAAACGAACAGAACAGACATAATAAGACATTGTAGGAATAAAAGCCAAAACAAGAAAAATATTCACCGATATATTCATTAACAACCTTCCCAAGGCGAAAAAAGGGTAGTAAAGTAATCAAACCCCCGAGTTATGCACGCACATGCCTAAAAGCCCCCCTCGGAGTCCGCGATCTATGATTCCGAGTTTCCCCGCCCCCATGAACCTCATATTCCACCCGACACTCCCTACTACGATGGCCCAAATCATGACAATATCCACACCTCCTCCTTCTCTCCACCGAAATACTTCTCCTCCCCCCATAATCTCTCTCATATTCCACCTCCACCAACTCCTCCTCCTCCCAAGAACCCTCACTTCCATCCAAGCTTCTATTTCTTCTCCTCACGGGCCCAAATTCCAACTGCATATACCTCCCCCTCCGTCCTCTCTCATCATCATCCTGTATTCTAGTCCTGCCAACCACCCCTCCCCCCGTAACTTCATCCCCTCCACCGGAACATATCGCCAACCGTCGTATCTGCCAATCAAGCTGCCGATACCGATTACTAGCCTCTTCACGTTCTTTTTCTAATCTTGCTTCCTCGATCTGTGCCTGACGAGCCGCAAGGGATATCGGTGCGAGATCATGCCCGATTTGGTTTGCGATTCGGGTGAAGAGTTCGGCTTGGGTTTCTTGGGGGTAGGTGATGTTGGTGAGGGTGGTGGAAGGGATTAGAGAGGTAGGGAAATGGGTTCTTGGAGCGGAGAGGTGTGGGATTAGAGGGGCTGGATTTGTGGGGTGTTGGTGATGGGGGATGTGGAGGCTGTGTCGATGGGTTGTGTGCGAGTGCAGGGTTTCGAGACAGTAGGTATGGCCTCCGCAGGTGCAGAGGGTTCGAGGACACATTTTTGGGTTTGCTTGATGATGGGTGAGAAGTTACAGAAAGGGAAGAGGGGATGAGGGGGGTTTTTAGAGGATGGGGATAGATAGTCTTGATGGATGGTTTGGGTCTTGTGATAAAGAGACAGATTTTTGACGTGTGACCAGTTCGTATTATATACTGAGGTATGCAGGATGCTGACGTATTGTGGGGCTTGGTTTTCTGGAAAGGTTTCGTAAGAGGGGTGTTTTTTTTTTTTCGAAATATGATTGGCTGGTTCGCCTTTTGTCACCTAAGGCAGCCGCGGGGGCTCAATATGTTAGTTTTGAATCAGAAGGAGTAGAGCCGGGAACGTAGCAAAGCCGCCATGAGCACAGAAAAATATTATGTACTGCGCGCAAAGGTTGGCGGGGTTAGGATCCCTGCTGTTAGCCGCCAGATGACAGTTTGCGTACCCTGTGCCAATGAATCATCGCTAGGCAGCCGCATTTTCTGAGGTGGAAGCGCAGCGGAAATTCCCAACCAAACAATACGCGCGATGCAGAATTAGTTGAGATAATACTGTCTACCGTGATCATTTACGGCGCATCATTCCAAAGCTTATAATACAACAACGTCATATTCTTTACAGTCCTTCCTTTTGACAATTATCAAAACTCTCTATCCATCGAAGCCAAAATGCAGACTCGCTTATCGTTTGCAGCAACGTTTCCCCTCCCCTCCCACTGAGCCTCAAAACGACCCCGTGACTCCAAACTGACCGGGTGATGAAAACGGGTAATGGTGGCGAATGTGTCAAAATTATAGATTTCCTGACATATTCGATCAGGCAGTCCATGCACTCCATTCACTGTGGGTACTGTTTCCCATGATCCTTCCGTGTGCTTTACAGAGAAGGCTCTAATGGATGGAATATATTACTTCTGTGTCCTGATGATGGATGTATTATTCCGCGAACAAACGGATGTTTATCAGATGCTTGTAACCGGGCTTCTGGGATGTGTCATATGGGCACTTGTGCATTGGGGCTATATTAGCCGGTGGTCTCGAGATGGTATCGGAAAGTTTATCTTACAGATGGAGGGTTGGGATGCGTTTCTGAAAAATAAAAGACGTGTAGGATTAGTCATTTGTAACAGTAAGCCATTTTATACAGGGATCTTGCGCAAGGTCTATGAAATAATGTTTCACTTCTGGCCGGTAACTAGCTTTCCTGGATGTAGGGCTTGCTCTTCAGCGTTTCGTCGTCCTGTTCTGATCCCATTCTTTGTTAGCGAGCTCAGGTGTAGACGTATATAAGCAATCAATGCGGTTGGTAAAATGTTTGAATTTTTCTAGTATCATTTGGCCCTTTGGAAAGAAATATTGGCTAGCGAGATTAGTCATTCTTGAGACTTTAACTCGCCGCGTCATATGCCATAACTCTATTGGATAGCAATAGTTCATCATGGATTTTAGATAGATCGCCACCCGTGAATTACACAGTGCTCGGTAACAAGTATCTAAAAATTGTGTATAAAATTATATAGTGCGTGCAGATGATCTTGTGGGTATGGAACTGAATGCTGTCTTTGTTATACATGTCCATACGTTCTTTATCAAAACAGTTGTATTTTCTAGTGAATCTGTTTTGAATATAAGTAAATCCGTGTGCTTGAATCGTGAATACCGTCACGGCCGCAGTATTCGACACAAAATCTTGGTGAAGGCATATTTTTCCTAGCCCGTCCGTGCCTTAGAGCAACTAATGCTGGTCAAAGTCATCGTGAATATGTATTTGAAAATCAGTATTTTATTTGGCTTTAAATGATAGTCGATATCGACTTGGTTGGATTAACTATTTCTGATCTACATGTTATAGTTGCCAAGATTCTGTATAGAAAACATGATTATTTCCATAACTTGTGGCCCGTGGGCATGCTAAGGAAATTAAAAAAACATTTGAAGTCTTTTCTTGTGTTAGTCTGTAGGGGTTAACTTACGGATGTACACATATGTTTTCGAGGAATTGCTATTTGTTAAAAAGCAAAATTATTGCTTTTTCTTGTTTTCAATTATACATAGTGCTACAGAGATTTTGATGTCCATCTATACTGTGAAAACTTGTACCACATCAAGGATAAACATTTACGTATAGCCATTCGATTCAGAATCGCAAACGATTCAGATACTTGACCCATATTGAACCAGATCTGATCTACCGCCAAGGCGATTTAGTCCTAATCCTTCGCCAACTTCCGTTCTTGCATTCGGCTGGATCCGAGGATTTACCGCTAGTCGTGTCAGGGTCTTAAACCTAGCTTAACGTCACCCAATCGTCTTGAACCCCGAGAACACGACCAGAACGGGATTGCCGAGATATGTCTGATTTCGAACCCTGATATCAGGGACGACTGGGGCTGAGAAATGCATGAGAAGGCAGCTATAAAGCCACGATGATTTCCGGATTGATGTACCTACGATCAGTAACGCTTGGAGACGAGATGTTGAGCGCCCAAACAACACTGTCTTTGGCAGTCGCTCTCGCGGCTTGTCATCAAGCCAGCGCAGCTTCATGGATTGCTCCGCGCTCCACTAATACGAATAACATCACTTTCGCCCACGAAGGTCCAGGACTCAATGGCTTCGTCTATGATAGCTCGACAAAAATTGCACCCTACAATTACTGCAATATGCCACATATCAATCCATCAACATATTATGTTCCGGATTTGAAGGAATACGAATTGGAGTACGTCGAAGTCACGCACCGCCACCACAAACGCACACCCTATGCCAGCAACATGTTTCCAGTTGAAGATCACCAATGGCAGTGCCAGTTAGTCCGCGATTCTCTATGAGCATTATAGAACATATGAGCTGATGAGGATCAACAGCGACACCAAATTCCGTGTCTCCATGGACGAAGCGCATGGCAACTTCCTTGCTCGCACCCACTGGGAGACCAAGCAATCGCCACTCAATCCTCTCCACCGCGCCAACTATCACGGCTCTTGTCAATTCCCCCAGATCACCAAAGGTGGCTTCGATGATTCTTTCGCACACGGCCGTGACCTTTTCGCGGTATATGGCTCCAAGCTTGGCTTTCTTCCCCGCATGTACAGCCCTGAAACAATTGCCTTCCATGTTACCTCAAACGTCATCACCTTACAAGTTGCAGGTGCTTTGACTAGAGCTATGTTTCCCTTCTCTACCGATATCCCATTGCTCGTTCAGCCGAGCGATGTCGACTCTCTCCAACCCAGTTATAGCTGTCCCGCCGCGGATGCAGCGAGAAATAATATCCTGCAACAGGAGGGATGGAAGAAACATTTAGAGTTATCTAGCGCACTCGCTCAGAGGCTCGATGCTATCTCCGGGGTTGACCCGAAGGATGCGGGGTGGCATCAGAACTGGGATCATTATTTTGATTCATTTAGCAGCAGAATGTGTCATCAGGTTCCGCTCCCCTGTAATGTGGAGGAACCGAAGAATTGTGTTACTACGTCCGATGTTGAGGAGGTTCTTCGATGGGGACAGTGGGAGTACAGTTACTTGCACCGTGATGGAGGGAAATATACGCTGGAATACTCACGCCTGAAGATGGGTGTATTTTTGGCGGAGCTTGTTGGGCATCTGCAGAGACCAGATGTCAAGTACAGACATAATTTTGGTCATGATGGAAGCATGAGCTTGATCATTTCAGCTTTGCAAATTGATGAGATGGTTTGGCCGGGAATGGGAGCTGAGGTGGTGGTGGAACTTTGGAGGAAGAGGAAGGACGGAAAGAAGGCGGTGAGAGTTATGTGGGGCGGCAAGGTCATGACTAGCAGTTCTCTTGGAAAGTTGGATATGGTACCTTTAGAGACTTTCGTGAAGTACATCACTGACCTGACTGGAGAGGGTGCGAGTGACGTTGTGAAGTTGTGTGGATACTAATTTGAGATTTTTGGGTCGAGCTAGTATGTGTATATAAAGTGTGTACATGTAGATCTGTAATTTTATACTTTAAATCTGCTTCTACATTCCACACACTGCCGATGCATCTGAATACACTAGTACCTTTCAGGCAGGGTGCTCTAGTGCGAGTGATATGGAAAACATTATTCGTTGCAAATATCTTTTCAGCTTGAAGTTTACGGGTCATATTCCCTCACAGATTGTGTTCGAACTTGTCTTTCATCTCGATTTCGGGTGCGCGACTGGTGTTTAGTTTGTTACGCTTTTCGTCAAAGGGCTTTTTGACTTCGGTGAGCTCGTTTTTCTTCTTTGCAAGGAACTGTATTGCAAGTTAGCTACTCTCCTGTGGTGTATGGAACTTACAGCTTCGGCCTCTGCTCCTGACCATGCTTTTCTGATGCTTTCTCCTCAAGCTTTTTGATATCCTCCTGAAGTCTCTGAAGCTCAGCCTCAGTGGCGGCAAAATCCTCCTTGGCAGCTTTCAACTGTTTTTCTGCTTGGAACCTGTTCAAAATCCTTTTTATATATCTCCTCCTACAGTGTGTCAAGCTTGTCCTTGATAAAACCTCAGTTGCTCAAATTCCTCTGAGAGCGGCTCCTCCAGCTTGGGAAATATTGTTTAATTGTGGTACTTTCCCAATGTAACATCTCTCAGTGTGCAGTATCTTCGACTGTATCTGCAGCATGCAGCCAAGGTCCCAGGTTTCGCAGCATGCGAGCGAGCCATAATGGTTTGTTCGATGCGTTCTACCGTTGACAGCTGAATTGCCTCACAAATTATATTAAAGATGCGAAGTGGGTGACGATTGGAAGGGAGAATGGGGACCTTGGGGCCACCAGGCGACTCTGCAGCAAGGAGAAAAGTCGTTCAGGACGTGATTTCGTTGTTTTCGCATCGAATCTGTTCCGGTTGCCACGGTTACCGGTATTACCCTACCCCGATGCGTTCCAGTGTAGCAGTCAACCGGCACCATTATGATAAACAGTCTATGTAAAAGCCGTCTAAATAGTCTACAAAAGACGTCATCACACCCTGTATTTCCGGCGCTATTCCCTTTGAGGTGAATATACGTTCAACGCTGCTTATAGTATTCTGACTGAACTGACTGAATGATTCCTTCCGCGGCGAAACACTCGGCTCCCGCATTCAGGTTTCGAACACGCTTCTGCCCAGCCAAACCTGTAGCACATTGCTTTGTCCTCCATGCATGACCTCCATCCGTATTTGAACCCTCTCTGCATTTGAGCTCCCAGCCACTATTCCATCATCCTTCTCGCCCACCTCACCTTCATTCCATCTTTTCCATCTTTCTCCACTTCTTATTTTACATCGGCCCACAACAAATATGTCCAACTCGAGCTCCAACTCGGTCGAAAAGCTCCCTCCTCACTTCCGTGAGCTCCGCACCAGCAACCCCGAAGAAATCATCAATGCATACATAGCCGCCAACCCAGGCCCTCTCACAGCCGCAATTAGGACTACTTTGGATACCCTAGGCCACATTGATATCCGGCCAGTGATCAGGAAGATCATCGATACTCTTACTGATGCGGACTTTCGCGAGCAGTTTCTGGAGGCTATCAAAGTCTGGATTGAAACTCATCCGTGGCATACCGGTTTCTTCGTCGTCGGGGTCGTGTTGTTAGCTAATCCACTGGCTATGGTTGGGTTTGGATCGTTGGGTCCGGTTGCCGGTAGAGATCCATGCTTTTCACCCCTGGCTTTGTCCGGGTCTCCTTGTCTGAGTAAAAATACTGATGTATATACAACAGGGTCAATCGCAGCCGCCTGGCAGTCCTCCATCGGCGGCTCAGTCGCAGCCGGTAGTGCGTTCGCAATACTTCAAAGCTTGGGTATGCTAGGATCCGTTTTGATTCCCGTTGTTGGTGCCGGAGTTGTTGGGGCTACAGCCGTTGCTGTGATTGCGGAGAACGAGGGAGTTAGGAATGCAGCGGTTGGGGCTGTAGTCGCTACTGGCGAAGTGGGACGTTGGGCGGGTGGTGAGTACGGAACTCCTGTGGAGAATTGGTGGAGAGGAGATTATGGAAAACCCGTAGAGAATTGGTGGAAAGGAGATTACGGAAATCCTGTTGGAGACTGGTGGGGAAGTCTTTGGAAGTGATGATGGAAGGGAATTGTGATTTAATGTGTGTGGGGAAAAAAATGCGTACTTACCGTGCAAATGTTAAGGTAGCACTGCTTTCTAGATTGCCTTATGTCGAGTATGGTACCATGAAGTAGGTACCACTCGGGGTTACGTTTACATGAAGGTTTTTTTTCTCTCATTTGTTTTTTACTCTGCGCTTGGAGTGTTGCTTTTTGTAATGAGGTCGATATCATGGGTTCAGGAAGTTGGGGGGTCTCATCAGGTGGCTTGGATCTATGTATGTACCACACTACCAGTCGACGGATTATGCGTACAGTTCATTCAGTACTGGAAGGGAAAAAAGATAATAAAAATTACTTATCACTAGATGTAATTTATGGGGGTAAACTTCTCCTGTTACCTCCTATCTATCTGTCTTACGCTTCCCTACTCAACTGTGAAACAGAATGGGTAGACAAGAGGAAATGACCAGTGAAGTGGGGAATAGGGGGAACGGGGAAAGTTTATACCCAACTCTAATCACTCTTTAAGCTGGATCAATACGTTATAACCGGAAGACACAGAACAGCATGATCGATGACTTTGGGGGGATGGTTGGATTGGGTGTATAGCGCCCACGATCATCCTCACTTCACCTGAGATAATTCGTAATGTTGGGGGGGGGGGGGGGGGGTAGAAAAAGAAACGAGCCATGTGATAGCCGATTTTAACCATAATAATTAGGACATGTTTGTTGTTTCGTAGAATCATATGCGTAAAAGGTGGTTGTCTTGCTTGGAATAATGGAATCTGTGGTTGTATGAGGTGACAAGGCGCCGGAGTTACATGACCTGAGTGTAATTTCATAAGAGAGTGGTTGAGAGTGAGACTGCAAGTTTCGGCCACTTTTCCATCCGGTCTGGATGGAATGGAGGGTAGACGGGATGGCCCAAGAGAGCGAGGTGGTGGAATATATATAAACATCATAGGGAGAGATTTGCTAAGCTGGATATGTATGGTTCTGGAGACGTAGGTGGGTAAAAATCAAAATAGTGTGAGAGAGGTCATTGAGAAGAATGATCCACCCAACGTGCATGGGCCTTTTAGGACTCTCGGCGCATTATTGAACGAATGAACCCACTCAATGTCGACCTTTTTCACCATGGTGAGACGAAGACTTGATTCAGAGAATACACCACGATGGAAAACAGCTTCGGGAAAAATTATGGGGTTCAAAATTTAACTTGAAGGCGGATTTTTGCAACCATAAACTCCAGACCACCTGCCACCAAACAGTAATCTCGAGTGATACCCCATGACTTTCCTCCCCTCCACCCGAAATCCATAAACCTCACTCGCTGCTTAGTAAGTAACCATGAATCCTTTAAAATATGTCTATTTTTCAACCTTTAACAATAAAATACTATATCTCGACCATGTACCTCGAGCACATAAGTTTTTCGCAGCATAGGTGCCATGTGGAATGAGAGTATACAAATTTTCAATTGTTAACCAAAACAAAAAGGCAATATTTCACATCCGAAACTATTCGAAAGTATGTATCGAAACTATGGTGATTACCGAGATCCACCTCCGCAGTTAAATCTTGTGCCGTGAGCCGGAGTCGTAGGATCGCCTCGGGAAGTGTGGTACCGAAAAAAAAAATAACTTAAACGAACGGTAATCATACTCGCTAATCACGGGCTCACAGTGTTACAACTTGTACATGCTACCTTGTGCTATGGAGATGTTTATCGGAATCTCAAAGTATATATTATGTAAAATCTCGACAATGTGTATGGGTCCTTAGTGCTTATTATTAAGCGAAAGAAATATTCGGCGACTGTTTGGTGTAGTGTATATACCATTGATGGATCTGCGGACCCATGTATCTTCGGACATCGTCGGATTTCATCGAACTTCCTCGGACTGTATCTACATAGCTGAATGAGCTTATAAAATCTATAAAGTCTAGACACTCCTACAGACGAGACATTCATAAAGGCGAGACACAGTGGTGTTAGGTCGGTAAATAGGTAAGTAATTTCTGAAGTTAACTTCTCCATAGTCTGATTAACAGTTATTTCCACAGAACTCCACAGAAATCCACAAATTTGATATGTACCCCACTTAGGGCCCTTAGTCACATTCTCCTAGAAACTGGCTCCATACTATGGTTTAGTATCTAGCCTCGGTGCTGACTAGTTATTCAGCCCCCGCAGTGTGCACTGTGGCTTGATATAGTGGGGCTGATGGTCTTGATGGGCTGATGGTTTGACGAGAGAAAAAAGCTCCCCGAAAATCCTCGCCTCGATACACGATAACACCGACCAAGAGGTAGGAGCCGAGAGCCCGCTCCAACAGACCGGACCCGAGAAAAAAGGCGCTGGCTGGAATCTGGATAGATAGATTCACTTTGCCTTACCTCACAAAAAACAGAAAAAAGAAAAACAGGGCAGTAGGACAACAACCGATACCAGATCAGCCGAATTCCCCACTTGCAGCCCCACTTCCAAAGTGCAAAGCTTGAAACTACTTGTTCGGAGCTCCCGATAGTCGGTGGGTTTGGTGCATAGTTACGCGAAAAAACTGTAAATAGGCGCGAATTTATGCCACTCGAGCCTCTTGTGTGGCTTTGGCTGGACTGTGATGTACAACGCCACTGCCTGATTGCTTGCTTGATTGCTTGCGGCAAGCCACAGATACTATTACCATGTTTACTTCCTTACCTATTTGTACTAAATATGTTTTCGCTAAGGTTTCTTGGAATTTAGAAAGAGTTTACATATCACGGGAATTATTTTCGCGTCGTCGTCGGTTCGCGCTCCAGAAACTACGGAACTGGCCCCGCGATACAATTGGCTCCCATGGATTATTAGCCCAGCGGAATAGGCCAAGTCACCTTGGTACGGTGGTACATACCACCATAACAGTCCCGAAACCCTGGTATGCATCCCCCCTCGGAAATAAGGTTTCTGTGCATCTGCATCGATGTGCGGGCCATTCTGTTCACCGGTGTAGGGAGTAGGGAGGAAAGTGGAGCTGTGCTTCTACATACAGTACATACGGTTCAAAGTCAGCTGTTTTGAAGCTCCGCAGTTTCTTGTGTGTAGTGTGTAGCGGACTTGACTCCTCCTCCTCCTGTGTTGTGGATCCTGGGTTGGGTTGTAGATAAAGGAGAGACGCGAGTAGATCAGGGTCTGCGACTCTGCGGAATACTGGAGAGATCAAAGCAACCTTGGCATTGTTTTCTTCTGGATACTTCACCTGCGGAATTCCATGGTATTATGACAAATCCCGATGGGGTTTGAGAATTGGTTTACATAATGGTGATTTTTGGCTTTTTATTGAAATTGGCTATTGTACGAATAAAACCCGCAAAAAGTCGTTCGATAATATGTAGACACATTTGGCAAATTAAAGAGGTTGACTTTCGTTCCCCATTTCCAGGCTTAGATGAAGTACTTCGCATGAAACGGATAGGTGGTTGTTGAAATGCAGAGAGGAGCAAAGGAGCAATAGCGAAATCGGCATCTTTCTGTCTTCTAGCAGGAGCAAAGAGTCGAGATGCAGCAGACCCTGAGAACATACTTAAGCCGAGCCCGGGAAACAGGAACTTATACCAACCCCATTTCAGTATGCGAAAGGTGTCCAGAGTATGTCCGCCATCGATGGCCTTGCGAGTTCTGAATTCGAAGCGTTGTACCACCATGAGATTTGTGTGGCGTCCACCAATTCGACGCTAGACCGATAGGTATCCCTACCGGAATTATATCGGCTTCCTTTCGCTATGACATTGCGAACGGTTCGCTTGATGTCGGTGCCCTCGAATCTCATCATCGCAGAGTCCGTGTTTTCTACAGTAACACAGTACGTACATAGCATGCAACATAACTGGCGTCGTGGGGTTGAATGGAACTTGTCTATTCTCGGCCAATAATAGCGAGAGTCGTCGCCGTACTCGAAACGGCGCGGAATAGCTTCCTGTCAAAAGTAGCCGGGCTCCTGATGGCCTTCTAAAGCTGATCTTTTTTTTCCTGGTATCCGTCGTTCGGCAACACCCTATATGGTGCACCATAAAGGTGCCATTTGTAGCATTTGGAGGTACAGGCGGCCGTGTAGTTCGGCTTTAGCTAATCCCGTATATTAGAGTGCAATCGTATGTTGGAGCTTACGTCTCGGCGTGGGGGAAACCCTGAAAGTCCAAAAGATATCGATCTATATAGCTTCGAAATTTGTTTCTAGAGTTCTTGGGATTTTTCTACAGTATGTAAACGTTAGCTGGCGATTTCTTAGATTCTTCACGCTTGAGAAGAAACGCTTGAGCCATCCCAAGGAACTTAAAATGTGGCAAATTTTATCACGGAGCAGTTTCAAATATATCTGGCTTTATCTTGCATGTCTTCGTGGGGGGTTCACCCGGACTCATGTCTTTGGGTCTTTCTATATCCGAAGAATGTCTTAAATGGAAACTTCCATAGCCTTGTGTAACATTATGCGCCTTGTCAAGACAATCAGCCTTGTTTTCGTTAGCCTTGTGATATCTTTAGCCTCGTCAGGACTCAGTTCGCGCCTCGTTATCCCCTTAGCCTTGCCGCTGCCTTCAAGTTCTAAAGTAACCGAACATAATGACAGCAGGGCGTATATAGTAAGTGGAGACCGGTCTGTGGAGATAGGCGTGTGATCTTTTTAGCTTGTATTCTGTAGCTGCAGCTTCGTTATCCGTTAGACACCACAGCATATTTGAGATGTCAGTCAACAATATGGAGTACATACGTAAGATACCGTTAGGAGACTGTAGTTCTCGCCGCTTCATTATTCTGCCGATATTCCGATTCATTTGAGCACCCATATTGGGGAATAACTTCAAGGGTTCGACAATTTGTGTCTATCCACGGGGAATGGGGATATAAAGCTAGGTCGGGCAGCAGGAGAAGCAGGATCATATCCAATTTTTGCGGGATGTTCCTGATTTTCACCTGATTTACTGTCAACTCTTGTTTGACAGATGATCGCTCGGTACTTGCAACCTCATTATGGCACAAGATTTACCCATTGAGCTCCGGTGTTCACGTTACACAGAGCCCTGAACCCTCATGTCATCCGATATGACCCTATCTTGATAACTTATACTCTAGAGCCCCTGTCCATCTTCATCAACAAATCCGATGAAGGACATTTGCGTTTACACGTGGAATTCACCGGGTGAGGAAATTAACTCACTTTCAGATGAGTATTTCAATTGTCAATATTGATATTCATATTGTACTATAGCAGTCATTCATAACAAGCGCTAATAGCTCAGTTGGGAGAGCGTCAGACTGAAGTCAATTCGGTCCTATCCATATCCGGGGTAATCTGAAGGTCACCCGTTCAATCCGGGTTTGGCGCATATCATTTTTGGTCGCTGATTTCCTGCGATCTGATCTTGCACCGGACCGCATTTTTTTCGGCCCGGGTTCTTGTCCCGTGTACGGCTAGGAGATAGCTAGTATATTAGCCCTTCCCCACCGATAAAACAGCGCACGGCAGTGTGATTTCGACGGTGGGGTAAATTGATTGGTCCAAGAAGGAATTTGTTCAAGTCATCCAAAGAGGATATCCATTATGCTTCTTGGCGGCAGAAGCGCACACTTATGTAAAGGAACGGTGTATAAAAACGTGGTTGCGGGTCCTCATATGCGTCCGAAGGAAGAGTCCACTCTGCATACCATACGGAATCTGTTTACACTCCTTTCATCCGTCGGTGGAGATGCTCTGCGGCGTTACAATACCGGTCCATGCTAACAATCCATTTTTTTTTGACGTTGAGCACTCACTCACTTTGGGTGTTTCGGAAAACCGCTAACCGGAGCCCGATATAATAGCGTACCGCTGATCCTTGGGACTCGGATGTTGAATGCGGCCGGCTCATACCGAGTCTATGCCAGCATATTGTGGTGTACTGGCCGTTTGAAAGTGGGTTTTTCAGTGAGCGGGATTTTTCACGAATTGGGGTTGGTCGCACGGATAGACCCCACAGGTCGCGTTTATCTAGATCCTAATCCTGAGCTGATGTATGGTTTGTTTTTTGAGTTTGGTCTAAGACCCCAGTATAACTTTATATACGACAAAATAAGGTTTCTTGATTGTTTTCTTTACTGTAACTTGACGGATTTACTGGGAGGGATTCTGTCTCGCGAGAATGAAGTCTAATTCCCTCGAAACATCGGTGAGCTTCTGACAAGGTGCGCACCATCCCCGCATATGTATCCTTGAAGGAGTTTCCCCGGTAGTACGGACTTCAGACTCCTCCTCCACCTACGGCCCATGGGAACTTCAGGTGTTGATGCAGTTCTTTGTAGCTTCAACAAGGGATATCAGAAGTCCGAATATCACGGAGGAAAGGACAGAGCCTAGAACCTAGGATACGAAAGCGAAGATATGATGATGATTTGTAACCCATTAGGATGTCTCAGTTCATCCGTCCTGCACAATCTATCACCCCAGGTTCGGAAATGCTCATTTTGGAAGGAAGTTGTATTGTATAGAGATGTCATAAGGGAATGGAGATTCATTGATAGTTTCGGTGCCGAAAATAAGATTTGACGCCTTATTCGGCGGCCGAAAAATGATATATCCAGCTTTTAGGATTTGCCCGGCATGTTTACATGGTCAAAAATTAGGCGAGTGACCGCAACCGGAATTCTCGCCGGAAAAATGCAGGCAAGGCATATATCTGCAGAGTGAAGCTCGTATAGAGTCGGCTTTTAGGCTTTTTTGTGTTCCTGATCTACAGTATTTTTGTGATCTCTCTCGCTATCCTCCACATATAACATTCTGTCGCTATATCTCGGTATATTCTCGATATTAAAGAAGATCTTAAGTTGCTGAAGAACCCGGACCTTCTGCTTTATATTATCATTATAGTTAAGTTAACTAGAGTGATCATGTTGATCAGGGGCAAGTTTGTGAAGAAGAATGTACGTAAGTCACTACGCCATGCAAGTTCCCCAGATAGGGGCCGATATACAGTATGATCAAAACAAGGAAAAAAAGCGAACAAAACACAAGTTAAACGCATCGAAAGGCTCTCCTGCATTCAGAATTTACCCGGAGAGGTAATAGATGTACTTTTTTTTTCTTTTATTTCTTACTGTGATGGAAGGCGCGGCGCTAGTTTTTCTAAGTTGTGTGCGGCCGTTGCCGTGCCGACGCTCCCTTTCTATCTCCGTTCCAGGAATGAATGATTATAATGCCCACCGATCTCGTGAATATGATTTTTATGTATGCCCTGCAGGGGCTGGGGGCTGTAGCTGAGCCACAGCGGAAACACCCGAGCCGCATGGAGCTGCAACAATGTCTGAGAAAACACAATAAATACAATATATATAAACAAATAAAAAGTCCGAAAAATCGCACGTATACCGTTATTATTCGGACCGCGATAAGCAAAAAAAAAAAAAAAAAAAAGAATTCCCACCATAAATTGAAAAGTTTGGAGATGCAAATGTGCCCCCCACACGTTTCCAAGAGGTAGAACCGCGGTTTGGCACAACGACTATGGCGGTATCTGAACTGTATCGGTAGTTTGAAGCTATCAAAAATTCCCGGTGCATTACCCGAGTCTCTGGGATCAGCTGTGCTGTGACAGCCGTTAGAGTGACATGGGTTGGAATGATTGCGCTATGACCAGGTGAACTCTAGTAAAGAAAGTGGAGACCTTCACGTCCGTACCCTTCACCCTTTTTCGGTTTCTTCATTACAAAGTTAACAGTTACCCCCTTTCTGGGGTATGGGAGAAGTATCCTCCATGAAAGTTGACGGTTGGTAAGGGCTCCTGTCGTAAGACGCCTGGACTTTAGGTGAACAGGTCGTTTTCAGATTGACATCCAGATATCGTTACTTAGGGTTAACTATTCAACAAGTTCGGTCCTTGACGGCCCCCAAATCGACTAGAAACTGCACTGCATAGATCGATGGTAACCGGTGTATGTAGGAGAATACTTAAAATTAGCTGCGGCATCTAATGCAACGACCAGAACTAAAGTTTGGTATTTTCAAGCCTGTTTGGAAGGTGATTCATAACTTACCTTCCAGATAGTATTAACAATTTCTCTACAGATGTCTCTCAGCGGCGATGTTGAGACCAGACCTAAAATCAAATGGTATCCTCAACCAAACTACGTAAGTGAAATGTCAGTTTGAATTTAGAGTATCCGAACGGGTTTCAAACCTCAATGTTTCAAATGGTTGAACCACATGGCCAATGCAGCAATTGCCATCTCATGTACACAGCTTAATCCTCGTAATTGAAACAAATCCTCCGCGTGCTAATGCAACAACCAGGATGAACGGCAATATAGAGTACATACGTATTTCTGCGTTCTCAGATGGCCGGAAGTTTCCTGTATTTTGTGTGCGAGTTGCTCCACTTGGAAGGAAGCCACTATGATACCTTGGGTTGTACCGCCTTTGCGCTAGTTCCACCAGGCTTGCGTTTCCCAATTAATTCGTCTGGATGCGAGCAAGGCTTCAACGGCAAGCATTCAGGTCCAAACACACGCTCCTCTCAGGCTTTTGCCGTGTCGCCTCCTTTCCAGTACTTTCGCCTCACCCCGCTTCTGCCTGTCAGCAGTCTGACTAGAAGTTAGCCTATCTGAATATTCTATGTCAAGCTTTCGGTTCGAGTGACTTAATGCAAGATGCGACTAAAGAACCTGTCATCTAAATCCATTTTAAAATGGTAGTTTATACGGCCGTGCTGGCGCCGTCGGGCTGAGCGGGGCAGTAGTAACGTCGGATCCCCTACCACTCGGTATCCACAGGTCCTGTTAAGAACAAGATAGGGCGTGCATTAGCCACAATAGATTTTTTTACGTTTGACGTTTTTATTTTTATATAAGAGGGCCGGTATTCCGCATAGCCACCCCACTGTATCAGACGGAAAATTCCAGATCAACTTCTAGAGCAACACCCATCAACCTACTTAGTACTCTCACTTCGGGTTCTGAGCTCAGCACAACGTCTTTCCAAACAGTCGACTTTTCGAATATACAATACTCAGCATCCGGAGCAACAACTAATCACGCCCATCGTCGAGTTCAAAAGTTGCGGATCTTAGGTTAACAAACAACGCCGAAATGGCCCTTAACGGTACAATCGTCTGTATCGTCAAATTGACAACAGATTTTGCAGCAATCTTGTGCTGTGTTTTGAGATGGTATATTTTGCGGAAACAAACACGACAAACTCTTGGATCCCGACTTTCACACGCTCTCTTCGCCCTTTCCATTTTGTTTGAAATTGCTGCAACAATTCAATCGAGTACGGTTCTTTTGGACGGAGATGCATACATCAAGAAGCATGGACTTGAGGCTGGTCAGATGTACTTGCTCAACGAGCAGGTGTTGAAGGTCCGTTATTAGGAATTTTACCATTGGAATTGGGAGCTTGAAGAAACTAACATACCATTTCTAGGTCACTTTCTTCGCTCATTTGATGTACTATTTGGCAGAGTGTGTTTTGAAGGCAGCTTACCTTGCCTTCTACGCGGATCTCTACTCCAGAATTCAGACCAAGCGCAGAATTGCTATCTGGATCGCCACCTTTATCTGGGCAACCTCATACTTGGCGGCACTTCTTCTCATCTTCACCTTCTGTCTTCCCTTCGAGCAGAACTGGCGTCCTGATGGAAAGAACCCCCACTGCCCTGTTCTTTTCAACGTCCCTGCTTTCTTCGTCTTGGCTGGTGCCAACATTCTTTCTGATATCGCAAGTAAGTTTCAACTTCGAATCCTTCTAAACCAAAAACATGACGCTAACCGTCATTATAGTTCTTGTCGTTCCCCTTCTCATTATCGGAGCCATGCGCCTTGGACGTAACGAAAAGAACGCCTTGTTCCTAGTCTTCAGTATCGGTATGATGTCTATTGCTGCATCCGTCATTCGTGCCGGAGTTGTCGGACAGCGTTTCGTTACCGCCAACCACACTTGGGACACCGTCTGGGTTTGGATGTTGTGGTCTCACGCCGAGATGTTCTTCGGTGTTATTGCTTTCACTCTACCTTCTTTCCGTTACATCTTGTTGCGTGGTATGAACAAGATGCAGGCTACTACACAGAAACTTGGATACGGTTCCAAGGTTTCTACCAACCGCTCCGGACGCAACAAGTCTCAGAAGCTTCCGGATGAGTCTATTGACATGGACACTACCACTACTACCAGCTTGAAGGGTCATGCAGACCGTGAGGGGGTACTTGTCCAGACCACTGTCACCTTGAAGGAGGAGTCGAGGGCATACCAGCTTGCCAGTGAGAGCCAGACGAATTTGACGGCGGTTGAGGATGCGAGGCAAAGAGCGGTGCCGTACGAGTGGAGAATAGACTCTGAGCGCCAGCAGTAATTGCATTAACGCATAGATTGATTGTATTTTCTCGCATGCATTTGTTTAGGCGGCACACTGCTACTACGTCTTTTGGAATTTTCTTGTTTTAGCTTATGGGTAACAATTCCGTTGGGTTGTTGCTTTATGTGGGGCGTTATAAATCTTTTTATTAGATACCATTTTGGAGCGGCCTCTTTTGATTTGGGGAGGTTAACTTGTACATACACATACAAAACGATTGTAAAACTTTGCCAGCAGGTATTGGCACCATGTATAGAACATATAATCATTTAACAAAATAATCCGAGCCTGGCTAGGACTAGGCATGTCTCTTTCTGTATGATTTCTTTTCTTTTCGCTTCTTGTGACGGATGAGCAATTGCGCTTTAAAACTTTGGCCTGATCAACCCAATCTACCTCGCGCACATGAACATGGGACATCCTGGAGAGTTAATAGTGATCAATAAGCAAGAATTCGACTTCAGCGCCTCATCAAGGCACAGGCCTCTGATAATTCTTCGCCAGAAGGCCAATCGTTATCAAAATTTGCCATCGGCCACTCGCCACAAAGCACAGACGTTCTTCGTAGGTACATACGTTATTAACAACGGTGTTGTTTTGTGGGTCATGATTGGAAGTGCGCGAAAACGTTCGGCAATAAACCCGGGACTGGTTCTTCTTGCCACGTTCCTTAGTCGGACTAAAATACCACCCGATTTGCGGTAGCACACGTGGAAAGAGCTTATTGCAAATTAGCTTGCCTCGGCCTCATCGTCAAACACAAGGCTCTCGGCGTCCGGCTTAAATTAGGGAAGAAGGGGACTCAAGGGGACTCAAGAGTCAAGGGGATCCAAGGTTGTTTGTATGTAGTTTGTGCCCTAAGTAGAGTATGGTGGGGGGATAGGGTGGGCCCACCGGCCAACATCTCATCCCACGTCCCACATCCCACTGTGCCCCTCCAAGGGCCCATCGACAAGCTTCCGACGCAAGATACAAGATCCGTCTTTCGGGCCGTGGGGCGGTGGGGCAACGAAGCCACGTCGAGCCGCAATGGAGGTAGCTGAGTATTCTAGGCATGAATTATCAGTAATCTCCATGCAGTGAGCACTGAGAAAGCATAAACCTTCTGAGGCGATACTGACCTGGTTGCTCGCGACAATTACGTTCATAGTAATCGAGAATCTGCAGAGAGGCGATGAGGCTGATACAAGGTTTTGACGATGAGATACCCGGGTCGGGTAGATTAAATGCCAAGATTCGTTATGACGAAACGTCTCGGCAGTATCGTTGTCAACTGCCGATGCTCTCGTTCTCTATGTATTACCGTTGTTTATTCGGCGCTCTCTTTATCACCACGTAAAAACCACAGTCGCCACAATGGAGAGTTGGGATCTTATAACTCATCAATTATGAAATAATTTTGCTGGGTGATTATCGGGCCGATTCGGAATGATTAGGGTCATTGATGGAATACCAGTAAATATCGTCTTCCTTCTTTGCCGCTGGGTATTTATTTCTGCAGATTTTATTCGTTTAAAAAAATTCTGTATGTTCCTCACATAACACAGTATCGTGCAAATAACTTCTCCCTCTGCTGAAAGCAACCAGACCTTGAACCTTCGATTCATTACGGTCTAAGACTGTTCAAGTTAAGCCGCTACAGCCACACCGCCACAAGTTAACACGTAATGTAACGTGACACCTCTAGAGTCACAAATCATGACTCGAGCTCGTCAATCTCTGTACTTGCTAACCACTTTTGTACATATCTACATATATTTCCCCTCTTCCTAACTTATAAAAGTTCCACATAACCCATCCACATTTCGGTATGCCAGGCCACACACGTAGATAATGGCGATCTACAGAAACATACGGATACGCATATGTACATACTCACCGGATCTCACTGACTCGCTAAACTTAGATATCCGGTGTGTGTACGTGTGTACAATGATAAGTCCTGCACGCTGTCATATCACTGCCCCCCAACTTTCGCCTCCGCATAGTACACGCAAGGACTACTGTCTTCTATGAAATATCAAAAATCTTTTGATAATTATGATTAAAATTGATCATCATACACAGAGCCTTGAAAGTTACCGTTATGCTGTTACCCGGTGTGAATTGCATGCAGTGGTACATTATACGTAACATGACCCCCGCATAAAAATGGTGCGACAACAGTGTGCATCATTTCTATGTTGTATAGAACTTCAAGGCTAAGAAGCAAAGTCGCAGATATTGGTAATATGCATACAAGGAACTTAGGCTGTAGATAGTATTTACACATTCTCCGAGGTGCGCACAACAGGGCTGACACACTGCGAAAATCTTAATTCATGGCTATGTAGGCTGCAGATCTAGACGTCCACGTATATATGTATATATAGAAAGAAAGGCTGTTGTTTATTTTGAGGCATCACCTTCCGGTAGACCGAAGGCAGTGATGCACATCTCTCTCGATGTGCAAAAGTTTCATTATATGCAGTATCGCAAGGCTGTTAAGCTTATGTACGGTTGGAGTGTATGGGGGGGGGGGGGGTTAGTAATTATTATATCGATGCCAGGCTTTATGGTGAGAATTTGGCATTGTACTGCTATGTACCGAATTGGAGGATATATATGGTGGAATTTAGTTAACTCAGTGGATGGAATACGAGATGTCGAGTTATACCGTAAATATGCGCTTGATGATTTTGACGTTTTGTCTACTCGCATTTGGATCATCGGGAGTGGCTACTATTCTAAAAATGTGTGAGAACTTATACAACATGGTGTTGTTTCTTCTGAAAGACAACCGGAATCTGTGCATAAGGCTCGAGTGGCTGGACTCAGATGCTTTGAAATTTCGTTTAGCTCGTCATTTACAACGGTAAACTGACTTATCAAGCGAACGGGTAGGCTTTTGTGTAAGACGGCTCCAAAGCGAGACAGATGATCGATGGTTGTTTATGCACCGGTAGCATCGTATGTCCACTAAGCATAGTTAATACTCGGATACCTGAAGACCATGGATATCTATCTTTCTTTTCTTTTCTCGTTCATATCGCCTTGTACTGCTCGAGGTACGATAGTTTTGCATTCTTCTGTAAATATGTCCACCTCTTGACCACATTAAAGCTATAATGTACACCTCACATTATTGACTTTTTCTTTGATGTATTCATCTTCTTTACCTATAATGCGTTCTGCTTTATTTTGTAAACCTATACTTCCGCCAACTTCTGTCTTCCGGCCTCCTCATCTTCTAGTACCTCTTTTACCATCTCGTCTCCATCTCGTCTCCATCCATTGTCTACTTTTAAAATCTTTTCTCTGTCTTTGTTTTTAATTCGTAGTTTCTGTTATTCTTCGCTGTTCTCTTCCTCCTAACAATCCCACACCTCGTCTCTGCTCCCAACTTTCCATGGTTTCTTTTCCGATTCTTGGTAGCCTATCTCTGTCAATTCCAAGAACTTCAGAATGGCTACCATTAGTTTTCGATATATGAAAATGTATTAGGTGCTTTTATGGTTTCGTCTAGCTGTTTTTATTACTTTCTTTAGCTTTTCTCTCCCTCTCTTCCATCAATAGTGATATTTAATTACTTGTTTTACAGTTTGTGTCTCTTTGTAGCTGCAATTTTAAAGATTTTTTCGAAATTGACCCGCAGAGTCGTGGGCTTCCTGAACCCCGCTCATTATACTATCAGTCAGGGAAACTATCCTACTGCTACCCTCGCGGCAGAATATTCGCAAATTTCAGTATGAGTGATAATTTATGTTTAAATGTTTCTTAATTCTAGATTTGCAATTATTCTCGCGAAAGCGGTTTATTGTATCATTCTTGATGATTAGAAATTTTAATGGTAGTTAAGTTTCTTAACTACATATTCGAAGGACAATTGTCGAGTGCAGTACACGCGCTGCAATGTATGCTACCGCTACGCGTTGACCGCGGCGCGATCGCGGGGAAAGCTTTCATCTTGGCGTTCGTTGCCCGTCACGCTACGTGAGCTATCTTTACACCTCACCCGACGCTCTCGGAGCTCCCCAGCTGTCAAATACGCATTATACAATGACGACACCGATAGCGATCGACTATAAGGAGGTTTTCAAGCGATGTTTGGAGCGACGGATGCCCGTTGACAGCGTAAGGTTTCTCATGAAGCAGCGGTAATCTTCTACTAACGGCCTGCAGTTCGAGAATACACTGAACCAGCTGCTACTACGAAATCCGAGTCCACCGGAAGCTATATCCGCCAACATCCTCGACCCGATCCTCGGTTTCTACGACCCCCTTCATGTCGAATATATCGGTCGTCTCGTTGAACGCGACGTCGTATCCGTTGCCAACATCCTCGTCGCGCTACTCAAAACCTCCGCGGTGAAAGGCCACAGATCCTCGACGGCACCGGATTCCTCAATGCCCTTTCATAGTGAAAGCGAAGGAACACATGGCCGTGTAGTTTTGGAACAGAACTTATTTCTTCGCTTGGCACATGTCCTAAATACCCAGAAGGCGCGGTCGGCGGAAAATGTATGGGCAGCGGTGCAGGCAATGTGCGAATGGATGGAAGCTGTGATGGCGGTATTAGGTGATGGCGGGGATGACGGAATTCCAGAAGCTATGGACATGCCATCGAAATTCCGCCTCGAAGCTCTGGGACAGTTAGTAATTGCACTGGGTACTAACGAGAGTGCTATGAAAGTTATGAGCGAGCCTGGAAGGAAAGATAAAAAGCTTAATTTTCAGTCTAGCTTGAGTCTTTTTACTCAATACGTACAAGTACAGAACCCAGAATTGGGCCATAAATTGGAAGTGCTACGCCATCAATATCGAAGCCAGAGTCCTAGGCAGCAGAGGCAAGGATTGAAGGATAGCTCCAACGAGATTGACGGTATGGTAATGGGCCTAGGAGGAGACAGTGTAGAAATTGTCACCGTTATGGAGAATCGCGCACATTTATTCATATGGTTAGAAAGCTTGGTGAGTTTGTGTAAATGGCACCTGCTTACCGCCATGACTAATTGCTCCGGTAGCTCTGTGCACGTCCGCATGTTGACGACGACGTAATTTTTGGATATCTCTACGCACGATATAAGGACCGTGTAGATCTGATGGTACCAGATTTTATCACAGCCGTCATCGATGTTATTTCAAATGCCATCATTCGACACGAGCCCTCAAGTACCCTGTTCCTTTTGCGATCATTCCTATGTAACAAAGTTCCGCTCATTATCAACCGGATATCGCCCTCGCCCATGGACTCGTCGCTTGCTATAAGCAAAGCCTTCCAACGCACAGATGCAACGACACTAACCAATCTTGCACCATCGATATTCGACCCATACTCTTACAACACTAATCGTAACCCGGATATATACGACATTACGGTGGATTTGCGACCCGACTTTCTCTTTGCATGTGCTTTACATAACGTCATTGTAGAACAGGATATTAATGGCCTTCTTGGAGAGCTTCCGCTAGGAGCTATGTCGGCAGCAGGAACCTATTATGTTCCCGATCTGATGCTGCAGTGTGTCAATGATCCTGCTCGTATTGACCGATTGCTGGAAGAGATTGAAGCGGTTGAAGGTAACTCTGGGGCTGTTGTGCAAACAATATTCGAGGTTGGTAATACTGTCTTGCGAAATGACTGAAACTAATACTTTGTGATAGCAAATGAAGAATATGTGTGAGTCTCGTGAGACAATGCCTTTGAGAAATATTTGTAGCTATTTGGCACGTAAGCCAAGCAGTATGGATGTAATGTTGCTCTTTATCAAACCAGCGGAGATACTAGAGCCATTATGCGACCTTTTGGATAACTGGCGATATGAAGAGGATCAGGGTTGGTCATTGAAATCTTTTCTATAGCATCATCTAACACAATCCGTTAGGAGAATATCAGCCTGTATATGAGGAGTTTGGATACATCCTTCTTCTAGTCCTCACGGTCATCAAACGCTATTCTCTTACCCTCAACGACCTCGCCTTCTCTCACCCCGTAAAAAACGAATCTTTCATCGCTCAACTACTCCGCGGGCTCGCCACCGCCAAACACATTGAAGACCTGACCACCTCAGACAGCCATGCACAACTCGGCGGCTGGATCAAAGAGCTTTACGAAGGCGAAGGTATCTCCGACGAGTTGATGATGTCCTGCCGTCCTCAAGACTTCTATCTCCTCGCCCCTACCATCTTTTCGCAATCCATGATCGCCATTCAGCGATCAATCCTGGATCTTGACACCGTCAAAGAAGCCCTTGCCTTTCTCCTAACCCCCTTCTTACTTCCCTCTGTCATCCCCGGCCTTTCCTGGCTTACAACTCACCTCTGGACAACTATTGACAGCAACCCCTACCCTACTCTCGCCGTCTTATCTGCCCTAGTAATGGCGCGCGATCTCTCCGCGGAAGCTTCCGAGACTCATAGAACAGTCCTTTCTATCTCTGCGCAATCCCTCGACTCGGTTCTTCGGCAGCTTTCCCGCCGCCCTAACATTTCGCAGGAGGTAGCAAGCCTGACCCATCAGCTTATAAGCACGCTTAAACCCCATCTCCGCTTCATTCGTGACGGCATTTCGTCCAACGACGAGTTGCAAAGCTGGATCCATAACACCAGCTCCGGAGGCTTGGCGCAGGTGGTTGCAAATCTTTATGCTTGCATGTTTCAATGGGCCGTCCAAAATCCTGGGGAGCCGCAGTTAATGCGTCCCCCTACTACTGTGTACACGCACCGTGTTCTTTTACAAGCTCATCGCTTGCTAGGTGCAAGAACGGTAGTGGACATCATTGTGAGAGAGGCATCGCTTCGGTCTTCAATGGCAAGTCCGGGAGTGGCGGAAGATATTGCTGCTGCCATGTTGGGAAGTTATGTTCCGGATGATGGAAATATGACATTTTATGATGCTTTACAGGATAATAATGGGAATGAGATTATGGACCAGGTTAGGAGAAGAGTGGAGATTGGAAGAAGAGGATGGTCAGGACAGGGATTGCAAGGGGTTCAGCATCAGGACCAGGAGGTGAATCTTCAGTTGTTGGGCGATGTGGATATGATGATGATGCAGGGGGGATTTGATGTTGGCGATGATGACCTCATGATGGGAATGTAGAACTTTCCTGGGGTTTCGCCGGGGTCTATGGAGCATGTTGACTTGATGTTGGAGAAGATACATCAGGGGAGTGCTTCAAATAAGAGTGGTTTAGGGGAAAAGAATGAGAATGAAAATGTAGGAGGTACATTAGGGGGAGATGGATCTTTTGATAGATTTTTGCAGGCAGTTGGTGCGGATCAAGAAATGACCTCAGGGATGTAGGATGTCCTTTTGGAGGAACCGATTGGGGATTTGCCGGAGATGAACCTGCAGAATATTGATTCTATGATGCAGAATCAGGAATGGATGACTTTGGAGAATGAGATGGAAGCAAGAGATGAAGAAATAAGGGGCTTTTGAAACAGCATGAGAACATGCAAATTTTGAATTTGGAGGGGGGGGGGGGGGGGATGATCTGGATTTCAGTTTTTGTTAACAGTGCTGAAGTCAAGAGATTCTATGATGGATATAGACTTGATCACTGACTGGTATATGGTGGTGGCTTTGGACTTTTGTTTATGATGTGTCGTGGTGGTTTAAGTTTAGGTATTATTAAATCATATAATGTCACTCACGATTACTCTTGAATTTTGATTTTTGACTTATTCGCATCGTAAGCCTATAAACACGTTAGTACCGTAGAGATTGATAATTGACGATACAAATTGATCTCATTTCCTCTTCACTAAATAGCCAATACAGTTTCGAAGTGTCATGACCGAGCCAGTAGACAAAACTTCGAGTGAGATTACATGAAGAAGAAATTGCGCTTCTCAGTCCAAGTTCCGCTTCGGAAATCTAATGGCACGGTTTTGCCTGCTTTAAACCCTATTTTTTTTTTTTTGCGCACTTCTGATATTTTAATAGTCTTGGAGATCGTGCAGAATATTCGCATCCATGATCAAACTTTGAGGATTGAGGAGGCAACGCATCAAAGTTTAATCAAGAAATACATAAATTCGGGCAAGACACAACTCCTTTACATACATATACCCAAAATTCAGATTCCAACTCTATACAACCACGCTATTATGCCACATCTCTGAATTCGTTAGTCAAACATATTCCTGGTATTCCGGCTGCGGAAAATATCCGCATTGTTAACTTATACACATTAATCATGCCCCAAAAGGTTCTTCCTATCTCGATTCGTAGATCCAGAGAGGTCGTAACTGTAATAGACAGATCAAGACGTCTAAAGTAAATTACCGCAGTTTTATTTTACCGTATTTGACAGTCGCTTTAACTGGTGCGAATTGATATATATACATCGCCGGACTGTGTACCATATCATGCGTATGCTTATGGTTATTGTATGGAAATACCAAGACACAGATAAAGCTTTATTCCGCGTTTTTCTGCATGCAATGTTGTCCATGTACTCTACACTACCGAAACATCAAGATAAATAAAATTTTCTGATTGAAAGTCCAATATAATCATCCTAACCAGGCCATCGAGAAGTATTTTCAAACGATCTCACCCGATCATGTACTTCATAAGAGCCTATATTCCCTATACGCAACCATTATCATCATGAGGCATTTTTCTTCTCATCTATGTATCAGAATACTATAAGCAGATATTTTAGTACGCAACTGAAATGGAATAGCGTCTGCAGAAAGTGATTTAGAGGTTTTAGTCGCCTTTTTTCATCAGAATACTATAAGCAGATATTTTAGTACGCACCTGAAATGGAATAGCGTCTGCAGAAAGTGATTTAGAGGTTTTTAGTCGCCTTTTTTTCAGAATACTATAAGCAGATGTTTTAGTACGCACCTGAAATGGAATAGCGTGTGCGGAAAGTGATTTAGAGGTTTTTAGTCGCCTTTTTACTATATATACAAGCAGGTATATTTTAGTTATTTACCTGATACGGTATAGCGTTATCATTAAAGGCTGTGATGATGTAATTTCAGACTAATTTAATCGTGAACTCCTCTGGCTGTCGGGCGGCAATACAAAAGCTTCGGCAATACATGGCGGGATGGTAAAACCGGCAACTGTGGCAACCGGAACAGATTCGATGGGAAACATATAAGACTGCTCTCCTGGCTGCCTGGGCACAGATCCCATTCGCCTTTCCAATCCCAAATCACTTCGCACCTTTGATACAATTCATGATGCAATTCAGCTGTTAATGGTTGGCCGGATAAAATATACGGACACCTGTGACCTTTGCCGCATGCTGCAGATACAGTCGCCGAGACGCTAACAGATGAAGTTAAGCAACTGCGGTTTTATTGAGGAGAATCTTGACAGACTGTGTGAGGAGATATATAAAGTGGATTTGAATAGGCTCAAGGCAGAAAAACAGTGGAAGGAAGCAGAGAAAGTTTTGAAGCCTCCCAAGGAGGATTTTCCATTACTGAGACTGAGCTTCAGAAACATCACGAGGATATCAAAAAATGACTCGGAAAGAATGAGAACAGGCTGAGGAGCACTGATCGAATCCTAGAATGTGCATAAAGTCTTTCTGAATCAACATGAAAGTTAATGCTGCACAATGCGAAAAATAAAAAAAAAAAACAAAAAACATGAAACACAGACACATATGTACATAAATGGCGGAAGGATTGGCAAAGTGAGAAAGATAAACTGTGATGTAAAAGCTGAAGAAGAAATAATACAAGTGAAAGGACGGAGAGGGAGAAGGGCAGAAAAGGAGTAGAGACAATATGGTAGCGTTGAAGACAGAGGCCAGGTGAGAAGTGGAAGAACAGTTCAGTGAGGAGAGATGAGAAAGGCGAGTTCAGAGAGGCCAGTGGAAAAAGAGCAAACAGGGCTCCAAATGTACAGACGACAAGTAAAACCAGCATAAGGAATAAGGGTGACAACAGGCCCAAGATATCATGTACGCTCTGGGACGATTCCCAGCAAAATCCTGGGGTAAAAGTTAGAGCCTCCGATATATATCACAACTGTACCATACGTCATAATATTGAGTTTGGCAAGGCCCAAGAAATTGAAATCAAATCGAAAAACTGGTGACTGTGTAGAAACCTCTCAATACAGAAGTGGCTGGTCAAGAATTCGAGAGTTATTGTCCTGAAGTTACAACCCATGATATATTGTAGAGGTGAAATTACTCGACAAATCCTCCAATCGGCAAGAAAATATCTTCTGCTTGCCCCAATGAACTTTGTGTTCCAGCACATATCTGTGAAGGGTCAGGCAGAGGAAACATGTCAGAATATTGCTGTCACAGGATAACATTAACTGCAGCACTAGGAATATTGTTTATCCTAGGCTGCTCTTGCGGGAATCATAGGCGAGTTTCATATTCTTAAGATCACATCATATATATAGTCGAAACCCGTCACATTATATGTTCGTGCCTAAAGATGGTGGCGCTAGCCACCATCTTTAGGCACGAGTAACCAGTTTATCAACAGCTGGAGTTGTGAACCAACGGTTCGATTTGTAGAGGCAACAAAATGGACCGGCCGTAGGCCGGAACAGACCACATCCTCTCTTGTCAGAATACTATAAGCAGATATTTTAGTACGCACCTGAAATGGAATAGCGTCTGCAGAAAGTGATTTAGAGGTTTTTAGTCGCCTTTTCAGAATACTATAAGCAGATATTTTAGTACGCACCTGAAATGGAATAGCGTCTGCAGAAAGTGATTTAGAGGTTTTTAGTCGCCTTTTACTATATAAGCAGGTATATTTTAGTTATTTACCTGATACGGTATAGCGTTATTATTAAAAGCTGTGATGATGTAATTTCAGACTAATTTAAACGTGAACTCCTCTGGCTGTCGGGCGGCAATTCAAAAGCTTCGGCAATACATAGCGGGATGGTAAAACCGGCAACCGTGGCAACCGGAACAGATTCGATGGGAAACATATAAGACTGCTCTCCTGGCTGCCTGGGCACAGATCCCATTCGCCTTTCCAATCCCAAATCACTTCGCACCTTTGATACAATTCATGATGCAATTCAGCTGTTAATGGTTGGCCGGATAAAATATACGGACACCTGTGACCTTTGCCGCATGCTGCAGATACAGTCGACGAGACGCTATCAGATGAAGTTAGCAACTGCGGTTTTATTGAGGAGAATCTTGACACACTGTGTGAGGAGATATATAAAGCGGATTTGAATAGGCTCAAGGCAGAAAAACAGTGGAAGGAAGCAGAGAAAGTTTTGAAGCCTCCCAAGGAGGATTTTCCATTACTGAGACTGAGCTTCAGAAACATCACGAGGATATCAAAAAATGACTCGGAAAGAATGAGAACAGGCTGAGGAGCACTGATCGAATCCTAGAATGTGCATAAAGTCTTTCTGAATCAACATGAAAGTTAATGCTGCAAAATGCGAAAAATAAAAAATAAAAAACAAACATGAAACACAGACACAGACACAGACACAGACACATATGTACATGAATGGCGGAAGGATTGGCAAAGTGAGAAAGATAAACTGTGATGTAAAAGCTGAAGAAGAAATAATACGAGTGAAAAGACGGAGAGGGAGAAGGGCAGAAAAGGAGTAGAGACAATGTGGTAGCGTTGAAGACAGAGGCCAGGTGAGAAGTAGAAGAACAGTTCAGTGAGGAGAGATGAGACAGGCGAGTTCAGAGAGGCCAGTGGAAAAAGAGCAAACAGGGCTCCAAATGTACAGACGAGAAGTAAAACCAGCATAAGGAATAAGGGTGACAACAGGCCCAAGATATCATGTACGCTCTGGGACGATTCCCAGCGAAATCCTGGGGTAAAAGTTAGAGCCTCCGATATATATCACAACTGTACCATACGTCATAATATTGAGTTTGGCAAGGCCCAAGAAATTGAAATCAAATCGAAAAACTGGTGATTCTGTAGAACCCTCTCAATACAGAAGTTGCTGGTCAAGAATTCGAGAGTTATTCTCCTGAAGTTACAACCCATGGTATATTGTAGAGGTGAAATTACTCGACAAATCCTCCAATCGGCAAGAAAATATCTTCTGCTTGCCCCAATGAACTTTGTGTTCCAGCACATATCTGTGAAGGGTCAGGCAGAGGAAACATGTCAGAATATTGCTGTCACAGGATAACATCAACTGCATCACTTGGAATATTGTTTATCCCAGGCTGCTCTTGCGGGAATCATAGGCGAGTTTCAGATTCTTAAGATCACATCATATATATAGTCGAAACCCGTCACATTATATGTTCGTGCCTAAAGATGGTGGCGCTAGCCACCATCTTTAGGCACGAGTAACCAGTTTATCAACAGTTGGAGTTGTGTACCAACGGTTCGATTTGTAGAGGCAACACAATGGACCGGCCGTAGGCCGGAACAGACCACATCCTCTCTTGTACCAGGTACCTATACCTATGTATCCAAACCCCATGTCAACACCCATTCTTCCCTTCCCAAGATAGCAACCAACCCCATGAATCACCCCGCAAGCCACAGTCATACATAACCCGGTTCCCTTAAATTCCAACTTCTACCCATGTACCCTAGACCATAGCCATGCTAGCCACGCTTACTTAATCCAAGTTCTAGCCACACATTACCCATGGCAGCACCTTTATCCTCGCCATCTTCACCATCTGCACCTCATCTTCACCATCTGCCTCTTCACCAAAGGCACAAAATCTAATCTCCGACTGGGCGGCGTCGCGGCGTCGATATGGTGGGCTAGTCGCTGTCATCCCCCGAGTCTTATTGGCTTCCGACCGAACGGGATCCAGCGACCATCCAGACCGCCAGTCGGCGTTTCAAGGCTTGACGGTTGAAGCTTCTTTGTAGGCTAGTATAGGCACCGTAGTTTAACCATCCGGGTGTTCCCCGATCATATCGACCATGTTGGGAGGAAAAAACATCCGGAATCCTGCCATGTGAACTGTGAACGCCTTGCACCAATTATTGGAGATTGCTTGTATATATTTGCATAAAACTGAAACAGCGAAATATTTGCATATACTGAAACATTGAAACACCCTAGAATCTTCTAAGGTATCCGGATTGCTTCTATGGGATTTCCTTGTCGGACTTTGGATATGTAATTTTATTTTATTTTACTTTTTGGGCGGAAGTTACCGGTGATGGTTGTGATGATAGGGGGGTGGTGGTGAAGTTATGGCTACCAGCTGCCAGCTGCCCTCATAGAGGAAAAACGAGCGCTCACTTGCCTTCCCTTCTTTCCTTTCCTTGCCTTTCACCATACCATATCCCATATATGTAATCCCAACTTCCAACCTTCAACTGTCCCCAAGCTCCCCAGCCTGAAATTTTTTCTCGGCGCCGTTATGGCTCCATCTTAAACCCGGTGAAATCAAAAAGCGCGTGGAAGTTTGACAGCTCGCTAGCTAGCTGCTAAGTCAACGCCAACGTTATCCCTGTCTTATAGTGCCATAGTGCCATGATGCATCCACCGCCATGGTGCGAACTTCGAACTTCGAAGTTGAAGTTGAAGCTGTGTATATATCAAACTATGGTGACCATACAAATAGGGGCTGGCTTCGGCTCCACGGGGAAGTTTTGTATGTATGGTGTATATGTATATGGTGTATGCCAGGTGGTGTGTAAACCACGCTGCAACGACGCAATGACGCCACGACGCAACGACGCCACGACCGGTCAACGGTACTGTATGGGCACTGTATCATAATGTACTATATCTGCAACGAACAGCCGAGGCTTACTTATTGCTACAGATACACGGCACCATATGGTCAGTGATGACAAGTGATGACAAGTGATTACACCATATGAACTCTAATTCTAATTTCTAACGAAAGAGATAGGTTACAGTGCACGTGTTATGAGACCCCCCACCCCACCCATTGTCAAAACGCAGGATATAAGATATAATATACAGGAAGTGATATCTCCAGCTAAATAAAGTTAATTAATCGATTAATCAATACTGAATAAAATCCCATACATATAGAATACCGATAACATCAATCACCGTATTAAGTAATCCATAATCCATAAAAGTAACCGTCAAGTCATCCGGAGAGCAATTTATCGCTTACATAAATAGCAAGAGTACTCCAATTTTCGTTTCTAATACATACCGATGATTGAAAATTACAGAAGGAAGGTAATTCTGGAAGGTTCTTGTAATTGTTTGTAGGTCACAGCGTAAAATCGACCGGTACTGTATATGAATTTCACTTCACCGGATCTCTAAAGGCAGAAAGTGGGCAGTTTGGTTTGCTTCACCGGAGTCGGGAGTTTCGGATTTTGGGTTTTCGGTGGAACATTACCGGTGATGTGGGATACCAGGGACCAGAATAATGGATGCGATGGAACTGTGTAGATAGGTTATGTCTTTCTTTTAATTTTAATCATCATGTTTCTGTTGTAATATCTGTTTACAGACTTGAAATTGACGACCCATAACACAAACATGAGAGTTCTTTTTAATAATCAAAGTTCTTCACAGTTATCATATAAACAAAACCTATTAACACTTCACATAACTGTTTCGAGTTTCAATCATGATGGCAACTATTTTTTCCACTTTAAAGAAAATCCACTAATTCCCTGTGCATTATCTTTTTTATCATTCCCGTTTCATCCTCTTATTTCAAGTATTCAACCACCCGGGTATGAAGATTTAAACAAAAAAAAAAAGATCTGCTTGCCAGCTGCCAGTCTGCTTCATAATCCCTTCCTCTGTCCTCCATCTCCATCTCCATCTCCATTTCCATCGCCATCTCTTATCTACAACCCATCCCTTATCCCTTCCATCAATCTGCAAAAATAATAATAAAACACCCCAACACCGAAAAAAAAAAGACTAGATAAATATCTCAAAAAAAAAAAGTTAAGAAAAAAAAAAACACAAACTTTTCTTTCCTTCCCCGACCATCAGATTAGGAAAAAAAGGAATAAAAAAGGGTGGTAGTAAGTTAGAATAGAACTGTTAGTAAGGTGAGTAGAAGAAAAGAAAAGAAAAAAACAGAAAAAAAAAACAAAGTTAACGCCGACATACACATACAAATCTCCCAACCGCGATCCATCAACTTATCCTATCCTATCCTATTCAACAAAAATAAAAAAAGAGTATAGTCCCATCCCCACGCACGCGTTCATAAAAGGGGAAAAAAAAATAGAAAACCCATCCATGCACCGTTAAAAAAACACACATCAAAAAAATAAGTATCAGAAAAAAAAAAAAAAACTCCGGCTAGAGATCGATCAAAACAAGAAAAAAAAAAAATACAACGAATCGAAAAGGAATGCTGCAAAAGAGTATCGTAAAAAGCCACTATCGTAAAGATCATCCTCGCTCAATCCTCTTTATCATCTTCCTTCTCCGACTTTTCTTCTGGCTTCTCGCCCAGCTTATCACCCAGATTTGCAGGCTTGACAGACTTCGCCTAGCTAGCCGGTGCCTGTGTCTGGGATTGCGTCTGGGTCTTGAATTTATGCGCCCATGCATTAAATCTCTCCGATCTGAATGAATGACCATCCGTCTTGGGAGTTCCAACCGTCGCCTGCTTCTCCTCGACCACAGTCGGTACCTCTGTCCTAACCATCGGGCGTTGCTCTCTTGGCTCAAGCATCAAAGACCGTCTGTACAGATGCTGAACATCCGCCGCCTTCGAGTTATGAATGCGAGCAATCTGGAAATCAATCCAAGTCTGCATCTCGCTGACTTCGGCGATACGGTAAGGAATCTGGAAACGTTGAAGCTCGGAAATAATACGTGCTGTTTTCACGTGCTTGTCGAAATTGATCAACTGCTTGGTGGAACCTTCGATGCTGACAGGACGCTTGGAGGGGTTACCGACATCGACGAATGTCAACTGGTATAAAATTAGCCACTGGTATGTAATAGTTGGAAGGTTGACAGGAAACTTACGTCGGTCAAGTAGGTACCCAAGAAAGGCAAGCAAGGAGGAACGTGGCTGCGAAGTCTTGCACGAAGAATGGCGTGGTTCTTGGAAACGTCAATGACGGATCTCAAGTTCTCCAATACCGCCTTGGTCTTGGGGGAAACAATCTCCCAAGTTTTCTTGAGACGGATAATGGTAGAAGCATTCAAGGTGCACATGATAGCCATCAAAGAGTCGTAGTTGTTCAATTCCAAACATCTATCGGCAATCTTGATCCAGTGCTTGATAACCACTGCACGCTTCTTGATATCGGTAACATCCAAGATGGTCTCGGCGACAAGGTGTGCAAGGTCGGTGGAGAGCGAGGACATGGCCAAGACATTGGTGGCAATGGAGCCCTTCTTCTTGGTCCATTCCTGAGCAATGAGCTCCTCAGGGCGGATAGAGCAGAACATGCGGGACTCCTTGAGAGTGAACTGTCTAGCGAGCTCAGTGGGGTCAAAATCAAGGATACTGCAGGTTGGTCCGCCAGGTGCAAGTGCCGCCTTGAGGGTATTCATCTGACTCCTAGAAATGATTGGAGAAAGAATAGGAGTCTCAGGAACGGTGAAGTTGGCAGAGTTGGCAGTCATTCCGCAGACAAGACGAGGAACCAAAGGTCCATCGGCGGCTGAGACCTTCTCGGCGAGGTCGTGAAGGCGCATAGCAGCGGAAGGAAGCGCTTCCTTGAGAGCGTTCTCAGAGAAGGGGATAATAGCCTCCAATGCCTCCTGGTCTACCTCTTTGCGCCAATGAGATTCCAACCAACCCTTAAAGACGTTATACACACGCAACCGAACGGGCTGTGCTGCAGGGGAAGCTCCAACTGAGCTAAAGCGGTCAATAAGCGCCTCTGCAAACTGCTTAGGGGTGGAGAAAAGTCTGAAGGTGAGGTAGAAGGTTGCAACAAAGACTGCATCCGGTGTCGAATCTGCGATAGTCAAGCGCTCAATAAGCGCTGGAAGGGTACCACCGGTGATCTGGCCCTCCTTATTGAAGGTCAGGTCTTCAGAGTGTGATTCAGTGATCAATTCGCTTCCGGTGCCACTAGCAGCAAGAGAAGTTTGTGATCCCATCTTCATATCGAGAATAGGCGTCGAAGTGCTAGTTGACGACACTGGCTCAGGAGTAGTCGCACGGGTCGAAGTTTGTGAAACCAAACTGAATTCGGAACCACGGATACTGTTGCTATTGATTGAGTCGGCAGCAGAGATAGATTCCGCGCCAATGCTGTCGGCACGAACGGCCTTCCTGAGAGGAGAGCGAACATCAATGTCTTTCTTGAATTCTGCAACTCTTGGTGTAGTTGGTACAGGGGATTGGATAGACGCCGCAACAGACGCTTCTGATCCGCGACGCATGGTGATGGTGCGAGGTGAGAAGATGGGGGAAGGAAGAGGTTTGTCCAATGCTGGAGATCTCGCAGGAGCTTCAACCCCCATACCAGTGTCCAGGGTCAAAGGTGCAGGTACATGTCGAGGTTCCTTGGGCGGGGGTGGCGGAGGCTCTTTGGCCGGGGTAGGCGGGGGAGGCATAGAAACTCTGTTTGACGCCTCCGCAGGAATCTGCAATGCAGGAGTTTCCACCTCTACTTCCGGCTCCGGCTCCTCCGCACATATTTCCATCGGAGTGACCTGTTCGGCCACTGTTGGTGACTGCGGTGACTGCGGTGATGCTGGGATTGGTATCGCTTCGTCGGCGGTGATTCCGAGTCCTATCTCGAGCGGCTTCTCACCCAAAATAAAGTCTCCGATTCTCTCGATAACAAACTTCGAACGAGCAACACAGTCTCCGGCTCCTCTAACACATCCAGTTGCTGCTTCAACCAAGCTTCTTCCTCCGTCGGCAATCATGATTCCGTCGTCTTCCTCGTCCATATCTTCAATACGGTTGTCGTAGATGTCATTTGCCGCAGCAACCAAAGATGTTATCCTTTGGTACATTGCCTCTTTTGCTACTTGAAGAGCGGTCGCACGAGGGTCGCGGGCGTAGACAGCTTCGACAACCTCCAGAAGATCCCGAGCGGCCTCAACAGACTGTTGCTGGGTGAGCTGAAGTTGCGGTGTGAAACGTGCTTGTAAATGAATGCGACCGATATAAGATCCTAAATAAGACAATAATATATCATGGGTAGCACCCAGTCGAGCCAGCGCGTATACAGGAGTTGGGGGTCGTTGGATCCTCAGAGCTTCAATTTGTTGATTATAATGCAAATCGTGCTCATCCTGCGGGGTATTTGCATAGGGAGACGACGATAAGGGATGTGAATCATTGGTGGCTAATTGGGGAGTCCCCCGGGCCGCATCGTTGGAGCCAAAGTATCCCTCGGGATTGGCGCCAGCATCCGGATTTCTGTGTAACTTTGATGCATCAGAGCGCGAATCGCATGGCGGCGTTCGCGGTAATGCATCCTCCATGTATGTATCCTCGTTATAGTCGAGGAGGTTTGCGGAAAGCTCGTAAAGCTCATACCAGATATCCAAAAACCGAACTCCCCGGAGAACGACCTTGAAACTTTTCATCATCAATTCATCCGTAATTTCTTCAAACTGTGCCGCAAGACTCTTGTCTGATAATTTCTTGGCATTTTTTACCAGCCCGGAGAGTTCAGCCAAAAGAATCTTTCGGGATTTTCGAATGTCGTCGCTTGACCGGACATTCTGTGCCTCTCGCGTGAGACACTCAGTGGTTTCCTGTCGGCGTCAAATTAGCCATCGAGAGCGTCGGTATCAATTAAATGAAAATCGTACCAGTAAATGCCGCACGCCAGCCACAAGCGCCGTAACTGCATGTTGGTCAACTGTTACGCCGCCCTCATCCGATCCAATTCTGTATTGATCAAAAAGCATCAGACATGCTTTTAATAATAGCCTGATGTGTGGTGTTTCGTATGCTTCGCAGTAGTTTGTTGGTAACCATCCTCTCGCTCCCGAACTCAACAGCGTACCGTCGGCCCATCCATTAGTATGGACCGAGTGTACTAATATCAAGTCGCCGGCATTCAGCGATAATGTTATTGTTGATGAGTCGGCAGAGTATCCGGGTTGAAAAGGGTAGAACGCTCGTAGGAAAGGGTGAAAGTCGAGTTGTGCTTGTTCTTGTAATGATTGTTGTGAGGAGCGGGGTGTAAGAGGTGGGGTGACTTGTTGCGATGACTGAGACTGGCCTCCCAGCGACTGGTTTCTAGCATGTTGCTGGCTCGTGCGGTTCCTAGACTTTCGTGACGATCGTGATGCATTGCTGTTGCTCCGCTTCTTCTCTATCCGCAGCGGGGCGACGTAGATGCTGTCGCGGGGAGAGAGTGGGTTTCCGTCCATTCTATGTTTACTGGGTGTCGACGGTAAAATCGACAGTGGCGCAACCAGTCATCCGTAAATCAACGAGTAGGATTAGAGGATAGGATACTAGATGCTGCACTATGGTAAGCCCTGCTGCTGTACGACTCGGCCGCATGAAGAATTGACATCCACAGCTCTGTAACAGCAAAGACAGTAACATACCACTTGTGACTGCAAGTCAACCGATAAATATGCGATGATCAATCTCTCGATCCCAGCGCAGCGGTCTCTTGTGTCAGTGGAAACGAAAATGAACGCCGGGGAGTTTGACTATTCGTGCTGCCACCGTCGTCTTCTTTCGTCGTGTGTTGTTGCAGCCGTCAATGCGTTCGTGCGTCTAGTCGAAGGCAAATAGAACTATGTCGAGCGGGTAGCTGCAGCTGGCAGGGTAATTATGTATGGAGCCGCGGGGGAATAGCACGGAGAAATCAAGGCAGTAGAAAGGAGGGCTGCTATTGCTGGTGTGATTATTATTATTGCTCTGCTTGGAGCACAACACTTGGATATGGATCTTTATGGATGGATATGTATTCCCTTCGTGCAACAGAACAGATTGACAGTACAAGTTTAGCAGACACAGTCACGCCACTGGTATGCTACAATTCGTGGATTGGTTGAACAAAAGAGTGGAGGATGGTGGAGGGTTGGAGTGTGGAGCGGTGAGGAAGCTCGGGGCGGGTAGAAAACGAGCGACTGAGGCGAGTAGTGGAGGATGATGGAAGATGTGATGTGATTGATTGCTGGGGCCGATCGTTTCTTGAGTGGAGTGAGCGGAGTAGCTGGACTGGTGGCAACTGAGGAGGGAGTGTCTAGGTGGTGGTGGTGGTGCGTGCTTTTTGGTGCTCCGAGCTTGCTCGTTATCGAAACGGACGGGAGTGCAAAGGAAGGAGGGTAGATTTGATTTGTCGTAGTGTGAGCAAAAAAATGAACAAATTGGACAGATTAATTGGAATCGACGTCAGTCAATCAGTCAGTTAGTTGATCAGTCAGTGCATGTGCTGTTTGCTATGTGTTGAAGGGAATAATTATAACAATGAGTGTATGGTTGTTGTGGTTGTAGTTGTAGTTGTAGTTGCAATTGCAGTTGCTACAGTAATAACGATGGTTATTGGTTATTGGTTATTAGAATAGGTGGATCCGTCCAGTGATCTTGTCGAGTTCTATTCTTTGTATTGACAGTTAATGTCTCGTATTGTTCTTGCTGACAATGTCTCGTCCAAGTTCTTGTTGACAATTCTGTCTCGTCCTGTATTCTTGTTGTTGACAATGTTTTTGTTTTTGTCTTGTCAATTATTCTTCATTGACAATGCCGTCTCGTCTTCGTTTCTCGATCAATCGTTCGTCGTATTATTCCCAGCTTCAAGCACGGACTCGAACGGGAGTTCTGGGGCTGCGGGAAATCGCCGTGTATATGAGCATCCGCCTCTGTCCTTGTCTGTCGTTCTCTCAAGCCTCTGTGGATCGAATCTGCATACCGATGTCTCTTAGGCGTGCGACTTCACAGCAAATGTGTTGGTGGGTGCAAAGCTATCCCTGCATCGACGCTGCAATATCCTGGGGTTACCCCTGAAAGGCAAAGATAGGACACTAGCAATTCAAAGGCAAGCTAAGAAGGCAGCTATTGTAGACGCTAGCATATTTTGGTTTAGTCCGACCAGGGGCGGATCAGAATCAAGGGACGGAGGGTCCGAGCACCAGCGACCTTTGCCTGGGTGCGAGCCACCGAATCGAAGCTAAACAGAGGAACGGCTACAGAAGAAGAAAGGAAACTACTAAGAGCACAAACATGACGGGCCCTGGAGCTATCGACATAGCAAAGCATAAACAAAGGGTCTGACATTTAACGTTAACACACAGAAGGAGGACCGTCGAAAAAAATTGACATTTTCAAATCTTGGCTGTAATCTCTCTCGGGAACGTGCACTGCGGGCAATCAGAGAAAAAAAAGGGTGACAAAATTGGGGAAAAACTCATGGAGGTATATCAGGAATACTACTGGCTCTCCAATATGGGCAACCCCACGCCCTCAGCTGCCTCAATCATCCAGTCTCGTGTCCTAGGCAATAAGGGACAGGTCCCCCAGCGGGTTCACTATCAGCTACCGACACAAAGTGTTCTCCGTGAGTAAGGCGTGAGTAGGGAGTTGCGGGGAGGAGGATCACGGTCATCTATCTATGTGCGGATGATTGTGATCAATAGTGTGATGACGCAGCTTGTACCCCCCAAATTGTGAAGTGATGAGCTTAACAATGTCCGGTTAGGCAAATTCATAACAGAGAAGAAAAAAAAAATAAACTCATTATGTATTCGCTAGACAATTAGTTATCGTTACGCGCCGAAAATCCGAAGAGATTCGTTAAATTAATATAAATCGGTGACCAGCATGTGTATCCCACTGTCCATCAACGCCCAAACTTTAAACCCAGAACTAACCCGGATCAGGGATATGGCGGCGGCGGTTGCACAACGTACTGGCTGCGGGCAGCTCAACTCTGAGGATAAAGTTCAGGAGATGTCATGGCCATCCCACGAATCAACCATGTACCTCCGCACAAGGGAAGTACATACCACATACCCATCATACATCATGTCATTTCCGTGGCGGCCACGATAGGAACATGCATACATGGAGATTACAAGGCAAACATGTCAAAGTTGTAAGCGAACGCAGAGTGAATGTAGATAGGCGAAGAGTACATTGTGAATGGTAAACAGCGATCTAGATGGTACTGAATCTATGACTTATATAGAGTGCAATCAGCATGATCATGTTGGCAAGATCGAACCTTAAGCAATTGTGATGATCGTGTTACCGAAAGGTAGACAAGCAGTTTATTTGGTCAACGATGACTTCAATAAAGCCATCGAGCTTGATCGAACAATTGCTTCAGTAGAATCTACGTGGGGGTCTGGGTAGCTTAGAAAAGTGTTATTGGAAGCGTGACCACCGTTAATGGTCGTGATATTCGAAATAAGGCGTTTCAGACCCTAACATAATCGGCGCAGGGCAAAATGCGGCCGTTCAATTTTTCACCGCACGAAAAAAAAAAATTGCCGAAAAACTAATGCCGAAGATATTGACGATCACCAATGCCGAATTGCACAAGCGCTCGGTATGTTGATTGATTACGAAATCCCAAAACTTTCCAACACCCACCACCGACCGCCCTCCGCCTTAAAATCCCAACGTCAGATTGGCTGAAAATGAATACCACAAGAGGAATAGTTGATAGTTGAAAAGAATTAAGTGTAATGTTGTACCTCATTTTTGCTATAAGGCATAGTATTTTTCTTTTATCGTGGAGGGTATGTAGCCCAGACCTACCTTATGGAATGAGGTATGTACAACTGATCTGGAAATGGTTTCTCCTTAGTTGTAACCATTGATACTAGAGGTACAACAGCATGTCACTGGAGGATAAAGTTGTGATGAATCCAACGGTTTAACAGTCGGTTATGTTGGTAATTTCATGGGCTTAGCGGGCACCAATAAGATCACCATAACACAGATATCTTCATCCCGCAGCCAGTGAGAGGTGGTAACTGCAACGGGTTTAGGGGGACCTGAAAAACCTTATCACCAGCTTATAAGTCTCGTACAATGTCAGCATTCTCAAGATACCTACCAATCGATAAGTAATCTGTCGAGGTTTGTTTCAAGAATGTTTATGCGGTATAATATTCGCTTCGTGATTTGTTGACCAAAATACTACAGCCGAGTAAATTTCCATCGCAAGGTAGAATATCGAAACTACAAAAGTAGAAGTCTCACGAAGAATTGATAACAAATGTGAGATCTGACATATCTCTAGTGCGGGGAACCAACAGGAAAAAAAAACACATTTACCAACGTGTAACGGCCCGTATCGCGATATCTGTTTCGTCGGCTTTTTTTTTTTCAAGGCGTTGTAAAATGGACCCTAACTCTTTTATGCGACACCAATTCTGCCCTTTGATTGGTTTACAAAAAGCCAAACAACGTCCATTTGTGTGCAATCACATAACATCCCGCGAAAAAACCAATCCAAGAATGGCTAGACCAAGATCAGCTAGACTCGGTTAAGTTTGGTGGGGCCACTTTTAATCTTGACTAGGCTCGGTTAGATTAGCGTGCGCCGGGCATCCCTTTGCCGCAACTCGCCATGGCCACCCCACACCGCAGGCATCGCGAGATGTCCAGTGACATCACCGCATCTGAGATTTTGATTGTGTACTTTGGTGCAAGGGTAAATTCTGCGAGCGCTCTGTTGTATCACCACGTCTGACGTTTTTTCGTCCATACAGCAGAAGAATGCTAAGACCACTCTCTTCCATGAAGCGATGAATATTTTTCGATAATTATAGTTGAAATTGGCTATCATAGAGAACTTAATCCTTTATGTTTTCTCAGAAAACCTCCGAGGTCGTGATTGTGATTTTACATACGACATAGGTGTAAATTTCATGGGAGGCGCCATACATACTTAACGCAATCCCGGAGTGCTCTAAAGGAAGCCGGCATCGCCGTGGGCCCGCATATAATTCAAGTCACGTTTCGCCCGGTCAACCTCCACCGAGCCCATCAATTTCCAAAACCGGTTGCTCGGGAAGTTGAACTTCCTCTATGAATTTTGGATTTTTAAATATCTATCGATGTTTTCAGCTGGAATCTTTACAATCTCAATTGCTCCTTCCACGTAAAGATACCTTTCCAGAAAAACAACCAACAAAACAGTCCCATTATCAATCCCCATTACCATCACCATCGGTAATGCCGGACGTATGTACACAGAAACAGGGCGTCGATGTCGATGCGTTTAATCTACCCGCCGAACATCCAGGGACGCCCACCATGAATATCCAAGAACTTCACTTTCAAGTACGTATACCAGCCATATCAGCGTCCGAACGCAACATGTGGTATGTGCACAATTAAATTTTCTATTACAGTCGAACCTTTTTATAAGCGTACCAATTATAAGAATAACCTCTCCATAAGAGTGCATAGCCGTGGTCCCGACGATTTTTGTATGGGAAATAAGAGTAACCTCGATACTAAAATACTCTTAAGGAAATGCGAAAAATTGTTAGCATACTCTTAAGATAGAGGTATGGGCGACGGTGCACGCCTGGCCTTGAGCAGGGTATACTCGTGTCAAGGTGGCGCTAATGCATTACCTTGGGGCTGAGGGGCGGTACGCACCACCCCCAGCGCGCGGGGTCTCAAGCAATCACTCGCGCCAAGCCAACCTCTTCCGAAGAGTTTCGTCATTATAAGAGTACACTTCTCTGGTCCCAGCGTACTCTTATAAAGAGGTTCGACTGTACATTACAGCGGGTGTGGGGAAGCTTGCAAGCTTGCAAGCTCGAAAGCACGAAAGCACGAATAATGAATTGACAGGTTGATCTCTAACATATGGCACCATCATATCACTTTTTTTTCCCCCAGGGTATCCCTCCCTAGGACCTTGCTTATACATACAGGACATAGCTTTCGCCTGTTCCGTGAGTTCCGAAAAAAAAAAAAAAAAAGAGAGAGAGAGGTGTTAGTTATGTGTTTATTTGATTTGCCCTTATTAAGCGCCGAAGATACACCGGAGTGTCCGGACCACCCACAAACCTTGGAGACCTGAAGGGACCTACGTACATATGCCCACCATAGGACGGACACCTTTTTGGTACTTGTACATGCATACTGTAGCCGAGCCTGCTGCGCCGGAAAGTTTGCGTACCTGCATAACCGCTTGATGGGGTTCGTGCATATGGTGCACCTTACTAGGGCTATCTACTACATGCTGCGGAATTCTTTGCCGATGGTTATCGATACAGTATCATCCTTATCGCGTGGAGAAATCTTTATATCGATACATACACCATACCGAGAAGAATTTAACCGCTGTGGGTGGACTGTAGACCCGAAATATTGGTGATTACATTCTTATCAATGATGTGTTATTCAAGACGTCCGCGTCAATCTGTATGTAGTTACAGGTAACAGCAGCAATACATCCCAGCGTAATGTCAACAACCAGCCATGAAGGCGGAGAACCGGGATGGAAAATACATCTCAGTAGGATTGTGCAGATTTGTGGAGATGTTTTGAATCGAGTTCCTTTTTTTTTCCATGTGGAGATTGGTGGCTTGGGGTGTTCTTTTGCACTTTTCTGCATTTTTCGTTATCTTCCATAGACATATTAAGCTGGGTCCCGTGAATTGTGGCTTTTTCAGCTCTGTCGTGAAGAGTTTCCTTGGATATTTCCATTTTCACCGCTGTGAAGAATTCATCATGATGAGGAGTAGGAGGAGGTATCAGTTATTGGGTTTTAATCTAGACTTGATGGAATTTGTATACATATATCCGTTTTGAAGTTGGTATATCCGAATGTTTTTTATTCGGTGTTCATATACCTATCTCAGATATTCCGAAATCCTGGCCCACGACTGCTTTTAGTAGCTAAAAGATATCTATATCCACATCCAACACAACCGAAGATATCTAAACATAGACAGAGAATCCTTTTATGTCAATCAGGTTGAAACCTGGGAGTATAAAGCTGGATAAATAGCTAAGCCATCTAATCAAGCCGTGGTCTCCCATCCCCCTTTCCGTTGGTTCGGGAGCTGTATAACGCAGCACATAGCCTCCTCCGAAACTGAGGAGTCAACAGTCAGCACGGTAAATACACATATGTATATGTCTATTACGCCAAGAGTTTTTCGAATCTGCTATACTGTAAAGAACACGGTATACGGCAGATGTACTGAATATACCTTGGATGGGATATATGCTTGATGCTGGTGTGGATGGGTTTGAGTAATATCCTAAGTTTCCTGGCTCGGGGAAGAAATTTCTGTTTGGGACACGATATGGTAAATGTACAAACAATTGTAGTTAATAACAGCAGTTGCTAGGGTAGTTGCTTCGTTTGCCTACAGTTATATATGGACACCCGGGCACATATAGGGATACCTACAGCCCCTCCTGCCCAGATAAATTCCAAAAACCCTGATTCAAAAATTTATTCAATAACGACTTCAGTCTTCACCACTGGGAGCAGATGTCTATGTATGTATCCATCCAAAATCTTATCTTGAGCTCAACAAATAGCGCTATGTTACGTCGAGTCAATCTGACAAGATCTCCAACGTTAAACTCTCCGCACAGTCCGCACAGTCCATGAAAGCATCATACACTTCCGTTCGTAGATCTATTTCTTCACTTTCTCACGGCTTTCCCGGGGGTTTAATTTCTTCCTCCACACCGCACAGAAGTACATTGAACTTTGCAGTGGGTGGCTGGGTTTGTTTTTTCTTTCTTCACTTGGATCTCCTGGTAATGATAGATGTCTTACGTATCACACAACAACGGTGGGAGGGGGTCTGTGGGCTAAGTAGTTTCATCCTGGAGTTTTTCGTAGCCTGGATCTTCATTGAGGAGTTTGGAGTTTTTGGCTTTGGGAATTGATATCAGGATCGATTGATGGTGTTATGGTGATGATGTATAAGGGGGTCTGATAAGAGCTGGTATGGTATAGTGGGTAACTGGGTTACCGTTAAAGGGGTGTAATGCATGTTTTTATATTATATACCATAAATCTTCGATAAATGTTATAAAATACGAGCTTTTGCTTAATGTGCTTGCAAGATATCTTCAATTTCTACCAATAGAAAATGCAGGCCGTAACCAAGGACCACTTTTTTACCGTACCGCACCAAGCCTCAAGGTACCCGAAGGTTTGGATTCCGGGATTCGTCCCTAGCTAGGTTACTGGGCAACGGGGTGACGAATTTTCCCTGCTATTGCAGGCTACAGATATGTACATCCAGGCGTACATCGTACCATCGGACGGGATTACGACTACGTTGGTGCGTTGATATCGCGGCCAGAATCTCCGTTGATAGATTGGTATATAGATATTGAGATGTCGACCGCTGTCACTGGGATCAGGGTGGAATAGTTGCCCATGGAAGGAGAGGGTCTGTGTGTAGAGTAACCAGGGGCCTTCGTAGGTGTTTTTGATAAAGAAAGAAGAAAAAAACCGTTTTATGGATGATATATATATAGGAACTGAATTTTAGGATTGTTTATGTCCAATTGTTTAGCAATGGGGTGGTTGCGGTGTTAGGAATGGGGTAAATAATTGTGGCGTTAAATTTCATCGGCAGTGGCTGCGGAATCGGGATGTTAAGACGTAGAGAACCCCGAAAGTCGAAAGTCGATATTAAGCACATGTATTTACTATTTGGAATTGAGGTTGATACAGTACACTCTTTTTTCTCCCATTCCGTCCAGACTCCATTCCCATCCCGCCTCTATCAGGGCTTTAAAGTGCCGGATGTAGTATCACAACGGCTCATGAGATGCATGATACGTACGCCATGTGGAAATGAACTCTAATCGGCCTTGTTTTTGCATTATGCATGTTTCGTTCAATCTGTTTCTCATAAACCAAGATGGACCAAGATTCGCGAATTTTGAACTGTAAGTACCCCAGGTATTGGGGCAGCGTCACGGAATCTCTGCATCTCTGCATCACTGAATCGCTGCATCACGGCAGTAGAGTAGCTAAGTAACCAGCTGATCAGAAACACCTGCTGTAATACGAGATTATGCAGGCTCGCGAGTCGAAACACGAAGCGCTCGGTACATAACATATGTAGAAGCTTGTAGAGCAGCCGAAACAACGTAGAAGCCACGGAGCCGGAGTGAGAAGTTCTGCCATGGAAGTAAGACAGATCTAGAAACAAAACAGAAGTTCGCCGGAAGTTGTCCGAATGATTCTGTGCTACGATAGTGGCGGTTGGAATACGGATGATTAACCCGATTCTCTTTATGGAGGCGAGGTTTATGCAATAAGTCCCGAAAGCCGACTCGGTAGATCTTTTCCTACAAAAACTTGATAAAAAAGGGCAGAATTTTATGAAGCCTACTCAAGCCAAGTGCATTTCAAACCGCCTTGGAAGCTCAAGCAATATCCCGTTCCTGAAAATCAAGTGTCCAAAGTGCAAAACCCAAACAAACTTCCCTAGAATCCGGGGTCTCGAATCCCCAGACCGTGTTGTCTTGATTTCTTGGCAGACGCAGGTACCGCGCATCCAAGGTCTTTCCTAGCTACATGCATACAGCTTGCATTTCAAGTTCCGCACCGTCATCACAGCTCGCATCTCGCTTCGAAAGAAGCGGTGAAGCTTGGGAAGTAAGGTCTCAGTCATCCCCTCTCCTTGATCTATCGCCCGCTTCTTCTGGTCGCACGCAAGCTCACAAACTTAACTTGCTTACCTGGCTCGGTGCGGCGGAGCCCGGCGGCGTTGCGTAGGCTTGGCTTCGTTTGTTTAGTCCGCCACGTGGAAAATCTCATCCGCCATCCCCCATAGATTCAAGTTCACCGCGCCGCCGAAATTCGTCACAGATCGCATCATCAGAGCTGTCAAGTTTCAACATCAACCCCTTATTAATTTAATTTTCCTCCAAGATATGCTTTGAATTCGTCATGAGCTTTATATTTAACAATCCCTCACAGCGACCAGTGTTACAGAGCGTCCCATGAGTATGGTTAACCAGGTTGTTGTTGATGAGATGGGCCGCATTCTTATCAGGGACATGGATTCTCTTGATGCAATTGAGATGAAGTTGAAGGGAGAAATGCATCGCGCGATGTTTTAAAGTTCTGACGCTTGTAGGTATGACAGTAGGGAATGCATTGCGTTTATGCACCCCTTTTTTTGTAAAATATTGCACAAGATAGTTCAACACAAGGAAACAGGCATCAATGGTATTGCATGGGATATGGGGAGATACCCGAACGTAATACATAGGAACTTTCGTGGTAAATTTGTGGGGTTCCATCGGAGAGACTCTTTGTAATTCATCATTCTCTGTCCTACGTTTCTTATACACCCTTCATCTGACTTTAATTTTGTAATCCCGGGAATCGTTGTAGCGATCTGGCAATTATCTACACATACAGCTCCAAAGTTTTACTAAATCTTCATGAGCCTTATAGAGGAACATAGACCTTTGTCCCCACGGCTTGGTATCCGCCACTGTGACCATGGGATGAGTTCGTAAGTATTTTCTTGGTACAGAATAACGGTTATCCTACGAATTGCTTGTTGCCCGTGCAAACATACTCTAAACAAGGAGGCACGCGTCGTCGTAACGGAACATGCCACTAGTTCACTTAGCAACTCCAGAACCATGAAACCGCTGTTTCCTGTTCGATCGGCATCGGGAGCCTCGGGAAATTAATGCAGGGACCTAAGCAGCGCATCTGCGAGTTTTTTGAGCTTTAGGTCCCTCCTTCAAGGACACTCCAACAGGTCACTATGCAGCTAGCGCCGGAAGCTTTGCCAAACTCCCCATAGCTTGGAAGTAGCTTAGAAGTAGCACCATAGCTTGAAGGAATTGAGGGAAACTACTGGTTGTGATGTTGTTTGTTGGTTCCGTAACCTTTGAGGTGCTTGTTAGAACCTGTTGGTTATGACATGAGCTTCATACCTACACCGGAAGGTTTGTTTTGAAATCCTTGATATCCTTGAAACGTTGAAACATTGAAACAAAACTTAAGAAAAAAACCAAGGCTTCAAGGCGTATTTGAAACTTTCTATGCAGGTTTCCCGGCCAACTGCGAGAAAACGTGAAAACGTGAGCTCCTATCCCATAGTTCCCCGTCCGGTTATGGGCGGACTCCACCATCTCCGTCTTTCATCCCCAATCACCGAGTCCAGGGAACTTAGTATTCCGAACTTGTTAACAAATCCGTTACATAATATTTCTGTCCCCTATAAAGAAAGCCACGATCTACGGAAACACGTGTTGCGGCGTTTCCACCAAGAACCGACAAGCCTAAGTAGTCTAGGTGAAGCCAGATGAAGCCAGGTAAAGCTTGGTTAACCATTCCGGAGATCGTTGATGAGTTAAGTTTAGCAGCATACGGATATAAGCAAGTATCTATGTAAAGCCCTAAATTTTCGGTTAGTGGCGCGGAAGGGGGCGTTGGAAAAGGAAGCGAAGCAAGGCAAGAGCACAGAAGCCACAGAAGCCTCAGAAGCCTCAGCCGGGGCGGGGGGTGGGAGACGAGTGAGTGAGGTGAGTGAGGTGAGTGATCCCGTAAATGAGCGACGATTCATCGCTATCCCTATCCCTATCCCTATCGATCTCGGAAGGTTTTCGGACTTTTCATAGAATTTTATACGAATATTGTAATTCTTTGTAATCCATGAATATCGAAGAGATTGCGCACTTTTGTCCCCCCCCCCCTCCCCCCCTTACATATGGGGCTATACACCATACATACTCTAATCTAACCTCCATCTAGTGAATAAACTTTTTTCTTGCCCCACTTTTTTTTTGTAGGGATTGGAAAAACTCGGCTCCATACACGAGGCAACGATGCAGCGATCAAAAGTCTGTGGGTACATACAGGAAAATCTCGTCATCTCACCGTCTCACCGCATTTCGTAGATCATCAGGGAGGTGACTTTGTACGTTATAAGAGTAGGGTTGTGGATAACAGGATAGCTGGATAACTGGATAGCTGGATATCGATAACCGCACTGCTGCTGCACGGAGGTGGGTCAACACCTCTAGAGTATCACTAGTGCTGGAGCAATTTGCATAGCGGCGAACAACTGGAACAAAGGGCACAGAGAATACAAAATGTACTTTACTCAACAAATTCACAAGACCCAAACCACCTTGATGAAATACGAATTGAGGGACGTGTATCTCTATCAGCAGTGCTGACTAATTTTTATTTGAGGAGGTAAATGACGTGTTCACTAAGTATCACTCGGTATCCACAGCTACCATCTGTGGCTTATATTCCCAGATGGATATGAGTAACGAAGCACTGCTATGTAGGTATGCACTCAGGTACAAAAATAAACCCATTGTTCTGTTGGATGATTGGATTACTACGCCTGGTTTTAACTTCTGTTCCCTTGGGTAACTGCGAATGCTCAATTAACTCTCATGCATGATGCAGCAAATGTATTTTGATGGTTTTGCTTAAAATTAGTCATAATCGCGTTCTTGATCCTTGGATTTTCGGATCTTTAGATTCCTTTTTTTTCCCTTTGAAGGGAGATGGGGGGGGGGGGTCGAAGTTATGCTTATGCCTACGCTGTAACCTATTGCTATATCAGAATTATATACGGGGTGCGCCATCCTCACTACTCAAAGCACCCTTCGAGAACATGTCGAAATACATCAAGTCTAGATCACATATGTATGAACCACAGATCAGAAATCTCTCCTGGCAGAAATAAATCTGGAGTGCAGATGACTTTAAATGCTGTATGTTCTATAATCTACATGGCACTTTATCAGGCATAGTGTGACAGTGCATGATTGATCACTCGATGATTATCCGTGTACTGTATTTCGTTCCGTCTCAAAACTCAAAAGTTCATCGATAAGTTAAAACAATAATAACTTGTGATAAGCAAGGTTGAACAAAAATCAAACTGATTGTTGCGGGCTCATGTTGACCCCGCGTTTTTGACACGGTACAGTAGTGTCGAAGCTTTCAGTACCAAAGTACATATCTTCATGAAAAATCACTCTGGTTTATACATACTGTCTGATGTTGGCAACTTATTCGAGTCCCATTTTGCTCTCACGGGTCACTGGGATTTGTCTTCGGGAGATGATAAATCTTATAAACTAGACAAATTGTCACGCTTACCCAAATAATGCTTTCTCAAGTATAGACAAATTTTGGAATGAGTTTGTACGTCTGGAGTTTCGGGGATAAGGGAGCCTCGGTAGATGGCTTGGACTACGAATTGGTTAAGATTAAACAAATATGGAGGCGAATTTAATTTACTCATAATTCACTTTTGATTCTGCTAAGAACAAGATGAAGATTGACATTATTTCCAATTCTCAACCCCAACAGTATCAGCCGTAATCTGCGTAAGTAATCAATTATTCTTGCCTTCAAATTGTTACAAATATATCATCAAATTCATGCCTTTTCACAATATAACGCTACCAACCATATTTCACCAAGCGGATACTGTTTCTGTAGCTTGAGTCCTTCGTCGAGAATGCTTTTTCGGTTTTTGCCAACTATTCTCGGTTGGGAATGGCATATTTTGATTCGAGTTGTTTGTTCTTGGCTGTCTTTTGTGAGAAATGTTTCCACCCTTCGATGCGGTGTGTGACTGGTTCCATCTGGACTTTTTCCAGGTCTTTGACGGCGCAAATCCATGCCCAGAAGTACCCCAATGATCCACAGAATCAGGCTCGACTGAAGCATACTCCTCCATATTCCTCTCCTTGGGTCCGTATAAGGTGCTCTTATCGCACTCTACGCTCCGGCACCAGGACTGCACTTTGTCTCCCAGAATCGTCTGGAACTCAACTCCCTCCTTCTTGAGCGTTTCGGAATTGAGTCTCCACAGAGAACTATTTGTCACATAGGATTTCTCTCCATTTTCATCAATTTCGGGAAATCCTCCAACGGCGGCAAATAGATATCTCATCACAACAGCGGGCTGTAAACCAAACGCTTCAACAAGATCCTCGATATCTGAAGAATCTATATCAAATCCCCATTCCTCGTGCTCATCGTTTTCTATCTTGTTTTGTCGAGCGTAGAAAACGTTGTGCCATCCGTTCAATTCACGGTGAAACATCTGGGGAACCCCGCGTGACCATAAACGCTCGATATAGCGAAAATCACAACCCTCTGTAGGATCCGTGACCAACCGATATCCAAAGGCAACACCATAGCAGTCTTCAGTAACTTTACACATCTCTTGAATGTGCTCATAGTAAGCAACCTCGTAAAACGACAACGAATTGGGGAGATAAACACGGGTGAAGACAGTTAGCTTGCGGGCACAACCGGGCATTTTCTGGTCGTTAAATTTGATCATGACGACATTGTCGCAATACTTTTCTACGATTTCTGTAGGGACTGTCTCCTTATTGAAGGACCAGGAAACGCTGTTCCGGATTAACGTAAAGCTAGGTTTCTCGTGATATTCGAACCATAGGGACCGACGCTTAAGTTGTTGGTAATCTAACCGGAGTCGAATCTGAAGGTAACTCTTCCAGACTATTTCAGAATGCTCGACTGGGAATGGATTTGGCATTGCATAGCGATCAATGGTAAGTTCTCTGTATGACTTTTTTTCCCGCTTCGGGGATGCGCTATGCCACGGTAAAGCCGGGGCATTTGGGCGAAGTATGTAGTCCCAGACGACTGTGTCGTCACGATGAACCAGATAGAGGCCTTTTTATTTATCAGTAATAGGACGTAGATATTTGGGTAATTTGTGAAAACTTACTGAAAGACCCAGTCTGCCACCACTTCTCACACACCTCAGCCAAAGCTTTAGGACGAATCTTTTCGTCGTTCAAGAAGAGCTGCCATGTAAGGTACGACAGCTTGAGTATCTTCTTGAGATGTATTATGACATAGCCTTCTCCGCCGGTAATAACGTCCTTTGCGAGAATTTGTATCCCAGAGGAGTGACCAATAGATATAAAGTGGTTGACGGCGCGGGGTCCTGAGGGAATAATTGTCAGAATGCGATTATCATGCTTTGCTACTCTTTCGTAAGGCAGTAATGGTGGCGACGCGAGGGTTTCGATGAGCTTCTTAATTGCGGGAGTTGTGTGAAATTGATTTTTGTTGGCGAGCGCGAGGGATTTGGATCTCTCGGGCATTTCGTTGAACAGGTTACTGAAGCGAAGGAAAACCGGTAGTTATTTGCTTCACGTGGCTTGTGAATGACGAGTGCAGGATGACTGTGTGCAAAATGATTGTGCAGATTGGGGTGAAATGAAGGATTGGGAAACTATTGAGGAAGGATACAGGATGAATCAAGGAAAGGTGGAGCAAAGATCGAGGAAGGATGGAGGGCGATAGAGGAAGGCTCGAGGAACGATTTAGAAAGGGTCGAGGAAGGATTGAGGAAGGTGGAGGAAGGTGGAGGAAGGTGGAAGGCGGTTGTTTTTAACTTGTAACAAGGCTTTGAGCCGCATTTACCCCTTGCGGGTCCAAATTGCGTCACCCGAACACTCGTGCATATAGCCAAATTCAACAACAGAAGATCATGGAGAAAATGAAAGTTTGAAGTTTAGGAATCCCAGAGTTGTATGGTGACGGACACTTAATAGCATAAACCCCGACGGCGACCGTTATTTCTTCACCACAAGCCCCCAAATCACAAAATTACTACATCAGCTTACTGAAAACATGCCATTATTTCACTGGATGTAAGATATATACATAAAAAATTAGTTTTCGTGGAGAAATAGCGGTCGCTGCTGGGGGTTACGCTACCCGCACTCAGTGTCCTCCACCAAGTGATAAGTTGGGTTGACGCACTTCTCGGAACACTTTATTAGAAATTTATTTCGAATTAACTTCAGACTTCGCCAATTCAAATCTACAAACTGCATATAGATACATCCTACGTAATGTCTCAACTTGGCGCGTTTGGTTGTACCAAAAAAGCAGCTAAAATCCGTGTTTTTGGGTGCAACCAAACGCGCCCTTAATCTCACACCCGCGTCTTCGTTAATAGCAGCACTCTGGGAGATGTATAGCGACACCAAATGGAATAGGGTTCCTCAAAGCTAAAAAGAATTCCGTAAAATCAGTGATTGATGGAAAACTCCAGCGTGGTGACCGATTTCCCGACAGCTTCGTCAGTGACGAAACTTTCCGTTAGCGAAAAACAACAGACGGAAGTGTCGAAAACTGTCGAAAACTGTCAGAAACTCGTCTTTTTTCCCAAAATAGTTTTAAAAAATCGACCATCTGCATCATAGCGCGGCACGAGCTTCGCCCACAGCCTCGCAACAATTTTTTTTTTTTTTTTTTTACCTCAGTTTCCGTCAGAGCAATGCAAAGCACATTTCTAACCCCGGTTCTCTCCCTCAACTCTCATTACCCATAGAGTTCCGACTGATTTATCGGCTTACGCTGCTTTTTGGGAATTGAGGAACCCTAATATAATTCGCAGAACACGCAGTTCGCGACGGGATTACTTTGGGCTTGCGCTGCCTGGTCGCGCGCTACGCTTGCCGCTTTCCTCTGTATCAAACGTCATACACGCCGTGCTCCGGATGAATGACGTATATTACAATTATAAAGACAGGATCCAGAGGAACAGGAGAGATTTTCTAACGAACCACACCTGCCAAATTTCCAATTGACAGGCCACAACTTGTGGCAATGATAACTATTACCATTGTACGAGATATTCTTCTTTGTGGTACCAGTGCTTTGCGCACCTTCTCCATCTTCTCCATCTTCTTCATTCTTCTCATCTACTCCACCTTCTTCATCCTCTGCACCTCCTCCACCTTCTTCACTTTCTTCATCTTCTTCATCTTCTTCGTCTTCACAACATTGATGGCACGTCTAAACAGCCGAAGTCGAGCAGCCAGAAGAGCATCGAAAGCGAGCAGTGCAGCAGCCCGAAGGCGACGAAGCAGTTTTGTCGAGCACTCTGACGATGGTAAGACCCGATTTACTCTTTTTCTATCTGTTACGATGTGATTCTGTGGCCAACAGACGATTGTTTAGTAACCTATTTCGAGAATTACAGATAACGCGGAAGAGTCACCACCAGGAAATTCGGAAAATTATTCAGGAAGCTATTCAGGGAATCATCACGATAACCATTTCAGAAACGAGGAAATTTCTCCAAATGCAAATCCTACCGTGCCCTTTCAACCCAACCCTCCTAATTCCTTGCCGTCTTTAGCCGAAATTCTACCTCCCTATACATTAATCCCACGACGCTCCATCGATGAGCCAAACTTACATGATTTTGATATAGTCCCGACTCCATCGGCACTACAGCCTGGGCTTCCGATCCCAGCACCGGTGATTGCGGAGAGAGTTTTAGTCAATCAGATGAACCGTCATTCGTTCTCATGGATGAATACCTCCGAGCCTCACCATATCGCTCCACTAGAGCCGCTACACCCTTCAAGTGGAATCCAACGCCAGAATATCGATATGTCAGTAGTGAAACTTGAAGAACCTGGGCCCTACGACTACAACTCTAGGTACGTAAGGTATTCCTAGATTTGCATTTTCAACATGTCCTGGGGAGTAGCCTTCCCTCTTTGGTTTTTGTTTGTAATCACTGGCATCAGCTCAGCCATAGTATTGGCCGTTTCGAGCTTAGAGTAATAACCAACTAAACATGTAATTGTAGGTACTATGGCTCGATGTAAGCCGATAATGCAATAAAGCATCAGGTCTAATACAATTACCCTGGCAATGAAATTAGCATGATTATCTTTGGTAATACTGACCCCGGCCGTAGGTTTGAAGAGGATGATAATATGAACTGGTAAGCTAAACTTTATTCTAGATTTCAATACCCCCTCTTAAATGGTATGCTTTTGGAGACATTATTACTGTACATAAAATTCGGTGTATATTTATTTTGGCAATTATGCAGTTTTCACTCGCCAAGACATCGAAATGTCCAAGATACTCCCGAAGAATGTTTTTATGCATCCTTTACTTAGGTCCATGCCGCCGCACTAGCCGCGAAGTTGGTTTAACTTTTTTTTTTCAAAGTTGTAATCTAGAAGTGAGGCCCTGCACCGCCCGCTATGAAGACTCTTGTGTGAGGACAGGGCACCTAGGATCACGTGATTGGACCAGCCACTGCGGAATTGACGTTTCTGAAAGGCTCATCAAAGAACTCCATTTTTGCGGCTGAGGACAAGCTTGAATAGTCTGATATGAAGAGGAACTTAAAGATCAATTTACAACTGACGAAAATCACGGTGGTAAGAATTACGCAAAAAAAAACTTTGTCGCGGCACATGCAGCAGGTGCGGCAGAATGGACCGAAGTGAAGGATGCATAAAAACATTTTTCGGGGGTATCTTGGAGATTTCGATATCTTGGAGAGTGAATCCTGCATAATTTCCGATTTAAAAAGCCCATGCAGGACAGAAGAAATATCTGGAACCCGTCATCATGATCTAAGCCACTCAATGAGGTCCCCCAATATCCCGCACCCATATAATCCTTTTAGCAAAAGAAAATATAGAAATACAAAACAGAGAAGGAAAAAAAAAAAGAAAAAGAGAAAAAAAAACAAGAATAGAAAAAGCATCTCTCCCCCCCCCCCCCCCCCTTGTCCAGTGATGTCCTGGTCACCTCACCTCCTACATCCACCTCAGAGACGCACGGGTTTCTAATGATATTAAATTATGATTCAAAGTCTTTCAAAAATACTGATTCGAATTATAAAGGTGAGCCCTCTACTTTAGTTTTTCCTTTTTGGTGTGGGCTTTTTTTTTTGCGCTCGAAATCGATGAATACAACGCATGCCAAGAAAAGAACTTTTGAAAGTTTTAAGGTGCACCGGTAAATTTCTAACGACCAACAACTACATAAAAATGCAAGAGCCCAGCTCAACAATACAATAACACTCTCCGTCCCCAGTTCAGTCACACTCGTCTATAAGCTAGGTTAAACCCAAACATTATCCTAGAATCTAGGTTAGCTTCTGGTCTATCGGATTATCAAGATAATCTTACTTCGACAGAATCTTGTTCTCGCTTATTTGCAGAGACGGAAAGGTCCTCCTCTCTTATCATTTGGTCCCAAAGTGTGTGAAATAACACCACAGAAGTCCTTCTTATTTCCCGCAGTGTAAATAACACGCACAGGTCCAACAGACTTGGAATGCTTGGGGTCGTAAATTTGTCCATTCGCCAAGACGGGGTATTCAAGAAGGTTAGGGCCTCTGCCCCTCTTAGGCTTGTTGCACTTGGTGTTGGGGAAAACGATGTTCTCGCGGTTGTTGAACTTGTGGGGCATACCACGTCCTTTCTTGGGAGCGGGTGCTGCATTCATGCTGCGGATAGCGTGAGCGACATCAATCTTGATGTTGCCGAGCTTGTTCTGGCAGGTAACAAACTGATATTTATGTCAGCATTTAAATGTTATGAAATGTTGGAAAGGATTGCATACAGGAGCCCTGGCCTCGAGTTGGGGAGCTTCGAAATCAACCTCAGTTGACTCGAAGTCTGCGATGGGCTCAGCAGAAGGAGCCGCGAAAACAGGGATTCCAGCGAGGAGAATCGCGCAGAGGAAAGTCTGAATGGCAACCATGGTGGATTTTTGGAATTTTTGGAAACTGTTGAAGATGTTCAGTTAATGTGTTGGAATATTCCTGCTTTGCTGCTGATGATGTAGAAAACTTCAGGTCTCGAGATGATCTTATATACATCTACTTCTTGATACAATATACATCTGACTCGGATTGTTATCCCCCAATTTGGTATTCAGGTGTAGAATATTGAGTTACCAGACATCCACCGGTCATGTTTCAATCAATCCGGTGAGCGTTATGTAAAGTAATTTCTTTCTGAGAAGAAATTTAGTGACATCAGACGCCACAACGTTCAGATACAGTATTCGGGCAAGCATTTCCATGCATACAATATGTTTGATCCACCACCTATCGGAAGTCATACGGCCAGAAATGCGCACCTTTCTCTCCTACAACAATGATTCATGCATATGCTTCCGGATTCTCAATGCCTTACCTATGCAAGGAATCCAATTCAACGTATCATAGGCTGCATAGACAGCCAAGGTCGCGAAACCCACGGGCAAGCCAACCACATTTGGTCCATACAGCGTAGCTCATGAGACGGGAATGATTACTGATGCCTTATGATCACCCGTTACGCAGAATTTCTTATCCCGAGCCGGGATACTCTTGTTGTGATTTACTCTCACATCAGCTGATTTATCATCTAACATGTCTGAGAACGTCACATACATAGCAGCTGGATGATTTTTTTCGGGCCGCTGAAACAATCTACAGCTGATCCGTAAATTGATATTCGGGGCCTGAAGTGCAATAAATTGTTGATTGAGAACCGGTGAACATTGGTGTTTGTGCTTCGCCGTATCATTAATCAATCATGGTGATACATGCATTTATGCTTATTGCAGCAACCGAACTCGGCGAACGGTGCCTGGAACCTGTGTTCCATCGGCTAAGCATGGACCGAAAGTAAATGAAACCGGTAGAGAAAAGGAGCCCCCAATCTGTGAAGCTTACTGAGCCTGAACCGACGCTTACATGTTCAACCCAGCCTCAACCACCATCGAAGGGAAAAACATCGTAGGTGACCTGTAAAAAGTCAGACGAGGTTAAGGAAATTAAACGAGATGACATTTTAGTAGAATTTAGTTTCGCTCCGAATCTGCTGACTAAAAATAAACGAAAAATTTCTGACAAGAGGGGGATTCGAACCCCCGCCTCTTGCGAGACCAGAATGCTCCGTGTGGTGATCCACCCGGAAACTCAAGCTTGAGTCTGGCGCCTTAGACCGCTCGGCCATCTTGCCTTATGCTGTACGTCTATAATGTATCAAATATGAACCTTGAATGCATCCACGAGGCAAAATTCTCACATGTAGTCGTACATCAATCATATTACCTACGCAGCAGTACTTAGAGTTTCGCGCATAACGAGCGACTTCGATGGGTTTCTATGAGAGGCAGCACTAGGAGCATAAATTTTGTGTACCAATATTTTTCACAATTACTACTACAAAAAGAATAAATGATCAACACCCTTCCGCAAATCAATCTTCCTCGTTAAGCCCACACCCAATTCAATATCATAGTTAAACCCCGAACGATGTTCTACAAACTATTAGCTTTGAATCCATGTGAATGAGCTATCCGTGAGATCATACTTCTGCAGAAACATCATTCCAATTTAAGTGCAATGGGCGAGTGGTCCTCCGTTGTTCCTCTTGGTGTGGCCAACAACACCGCAAAAGTCCTTGTGAGGGTAGGAGTAAATAACACGGTTGTTACCAGGGTCGGGCTTTGGCTTTCCAGTGTTGTAAGGATAGAAGTGACCATCTTCGAAAACTGGGAACTCCAAAAGCACCGGCGGCTGCTGGCCTCCAGTCCCACTACCAGTATTGCACCTTTTATTGGCCCACTTGATCTTGTCAAAGTTCTGGAAAACATGAGGGTAGCCGCTCTTGGTTCCTCCTTGGGTGACTGGTGCCTGGCGGACAGTGTGGACGGCAAAACTCTCTTTAATCAGGAAGTCTCTCACTTCGTTCTTGCAGCGGTACACCTGGAATCGGTAAGTAAACATGCAAATTGGTGTTTTAACGGAGAAATAATACGTACCTTCTCAGCTCTGGCTTCAAGAGCTTCAGCGGAAGTAGGATCAGAGGTAGGCGCCGCCAAGGCGGGGGCAGCAAGAAGAACTGCACAAAGGAAGGTCTTGAATGAAACCATTTTGCTTTGCTAGAGAGGGTATAATTTCGGAGAGGCTTTGAGGTAGGAGAATTGATGCTGAGATGAGAAGTTACGCTTCTTCGAACTGGCCTTATATAAAATTATCTTAACCTTGCATCTATTGTGCTTGTGCCAACAACCACTGGCGTGGAAACCATTCGGTTACAAGGTAAATGTTGCAATATTTGCTTTCCCAGCCCCTCTGTAACGGCATAGGCAAGCATGGCGGTTTTCTTCATCAAGTGGCTTGTGGTATTGTGCGTTGAAGCCAGGGCTATGATTCACACCTGTGTGCCATACAGCAAGTGCTAAGATCACCGTGTGACCTTTGGGTCAATCCGGCATGAACGATGGTATCAAATTCCTACATCTAGTGGATGATGTATCTCACTGTTCTATGCCTTCCACAATCTTGAGATTCAAATATAGAACGGACATCTCTCAAACTAGTGCAGCAGAAGATCCATATTCATCCAAGCACATACGCCGACCTACAAGACGCTAAGATTCCACATCGTGCAATATATTTCAAGTTGGAAGCATTAAGCCTGACAACCGTCATGGAAAAAACGATACTTAGTACTAATCCAAGTGCTCCCTGCAGTTGCATTGCAGGCTTTCATTGCTTATCATCCGATATCATACAACACATCTTTGCGGGTATACTGATTATTGATTGCTGATCTCTATGTATTAAATACGTCCAAGTTTCAGATGGTCATCCGCCACAAAGAACCCCAAAGATTTAACTTTAGCCATGTTTGTATAAAGCATCACCTTAATGCAACATGCACAAGCTTCCATATTCCTACGCGGGTGCTCACCGGTGCTTTATGACACCGGCGCACTTCGTATTTCTAATCGCGTAGTGGTACATGCCGCATGAATAAATGTGTTGATTGTTCGCAGGTATCTCAAGGTAGGAAGCTTAAACCATGGGAAAACAGTGACAATAAGCGCCACACAATGTATTCACCGGAGTCTGGTTGCGTCGTTCATATGCATTTTTCCCGTGTGGCTGAGGTCTGTTTCAAAGTGGAATGATATCGCGATGCGGTTGCCTGCATACTCACCGGATGCTGTACATCTCTGATCTGCATATATGAGATTTACTTATAGAATCCTTTATAGTATCTCCGGGTGCCCTAGGAAGGGGCTCTAGAATGGGTCCGATAGTGCCTACTACGGGGTGTCACGGCACTAAATGGTGTCCATATAACGAAAGCCAGGTACTGCTGATATCATCGGCTCGGTTGTGGTCTTGAATTGGGAATTGAGACATTTGGTCATCATTTGATTGCATGTCCACCAGCTGTGTCTATTCGGCGACAAGCCTCCTCATGATCGGGAAGATCCCCGGATGGCGTACGCTTGCGCGGCCTCGTACAAAACCACCAGGTATTGTACTACCAAACGATCGTCATATACTCATTCAACTTGCTGTCTACAACCCTCCGGTGAGTCGACGTAAGCCCTAACCCTAAGAGTCTATCTTATATTGCGCATTGTTTCCGAAGACAAGCCGAACGTATCACTCCATCTCCAGTTCTCTCAGCTACCAAACGTATTCGACAAATTCCTATCACTACCTTGTTTCAAACTTCATTTCTACTCTACCCAAACCAGCAATGGCGGAAATCTTGAACCTTCGCTATGAAACCAGCGGTGACGCAGACGACGACAAGCCATGGGTCATTGCGGAGCACATTTTCAACATCATCAACGACTACCTCCAGCCATCAAACACTCTTTCAGCTACCGAGGCTGCTCAGAAACTCGATGCACTATTTCCCAACAACCGGCCCGACGTCGACGGCGAAGATAAAGAAGAGGCCGGTAGCTTCCTTGCAGAGTTCTGGGAAATCATTGTTATGATCGCACAACAGATCCCAGCACTACACCCCGCACAAGATAACCTCATCGGTCTCTTGAAGGCACTCAGAGAGCTTCCCACAGATCTCAAAGTAGACATTTGGGGTTCGGATTGTCGTGTCTGGCAGGATCTCCCACTAATCGGTGTTCACATGGTGGAAGCCGAGAACTGTGAGTACACCCCCGCTTTAACTGTGTAACCTTGTCACCGGCACTAACCGTAATCAGATACCTCAGAGGAGGATGAACCCGAGAAGTGGAAGAACTTCAACGCCTTCTGTGCACGCCTGACTCGGGATGGCCTTTGCGATATGTCTTTGATGGGAACCCACACTCTGTCCAGCGCACTTGAGGAAGAGCCTGACTCGCGTTCTCGCGCATACAAGGCGTACGGCGAGACCTTTGCACGTCAGATTCCAGTTGCAGAGCTATGGTTTTCTATCGCCGGTAAGGCTATGTTTGAACGCTGCAGGGGCGATGTGGACACCGAGGATCTCAAGGATGGTTGTGCTGGTCACCTTTGGGAGAATAAGCCGCTGGGTCTCAGTATCGAGCGTTGGGATTTCTGGAAGGATCGCTTCAGAACAATCGGCGCTCACCCTGTGGCGGATGAACCTACGAAGGAGGTGGCTAAAAAGGCTCACGATGTGATGAACACTATTCAAAGCCAGGCGTAAGTAGCTATTCCAGAGTAGTTCAATAGGTCTAAGCCGTTGGTACTGGGAAAATCATGTATATTGAAAGTATCTGGTTCTAAAGTATGCAGAGATATCCAGCAAAAAAAAAGATATTCAGGGTGACCAAGATGTAGTCAGTCTGTAATTCAATTGCGCTAGTATCATAATATAGCAGCTACATTTGAGATATTCTCCTACTTTCACAGTTACAAAACTAGAGACGATGTTCCCTAACCTTGCTCATGTAGTAACCGTCCGGATAGATGCATAGTTACCCAAGGCCAATAACGGTAGGTTTGACATGCGCGTGCATAGGTGCGTAGCTCAGAGCAGTACCGGTGCTGGGCGCGTCACAAGTACATGCTTCGTATCACGTGTAGTGGCTGTGAAAAAACTGCCAAATATAGATCCATATCCAACTTCACGCCACAAATACATATATAGTCTATGTATGTAGACACTAGTTTATAGCTGTGGCAGTGTGGCTTGCTGCACAGCTGTCTTCAACCAGAAGTGTTTTAATTTTTCGGGGCTTGAGGTGTGCTTTTCATCCTTGTGCGTTTTTTGCACCCCCCAAATACCCTGACATTCAAAAAGCTTAGGATAAATTAACTACACAGCGGAAGATCGGCAAGTTATAAAGAAAAACGCGGTGTAAAACATTATATCAATCGACCGCTATCGGTCATCATTGAAATTCTGGAAAATGTACTCCAAAGAAAAATTCGAAGCTCCATAATGTAATTATGAATTGGAATTCAGTACCACTGCAAGTGAATGAATCTCGAACCTGAAAATATGGATCGTTTGATGGTTTTTATTTTGCTGTCTCTAATTTTGTATTATCTTGTTCTTATTGACGTATTTCGTTTCTTTCTTGGTTCAATCTCTTTCTGCTCTTGTTACAATGGTTCCGTGATTTTGGTTTTTCTTATTTTGAGTTTCTGTACCTCAATGCTCTTATGTTCATCGTTGCTCCTTTCTTGTTTTGATAGATGTTTTTTCCGTCTCGCTGTTTGTTATCTCGGCATTTTTGTTCAGTACCACTCCCCTCATTTGGTATTAGTCATGTTTTTACGGTTCTCTGGTGTTGATGTGTCTTAGTTCAGTGCTGTTGTGTGGTCTTTTGCATCATCCTATCCAGGAAAGTCGTTTTTGCCGAGCAAGTGATATTTAGTCAGTCCAAAATATTTGCCAGAGAGGCACCATCAGCCACAACAGAAACATGCATTGACAGAAACACTAGATTGAAAATCGATTAACAACAGGATAAACCGGATACTAACTCTTAAGGAATATTGAAAATTATAAAACACTGAAGGAAAGAAGTATATCAACAAAAACTGCAGCATCGAAACTAAACAAGCGTTAATTAAAGAAAATTATTGTAACATGCATCAAAACTACAGGTACTGAGATGAACAGAAACGTTGCAATAAGTCCAACTTATATTCTCTCGTTCTTCGCAAGCCGGAAAACTCCAATACCACGCTCAATCTAGATAACATAAATTTTGATTCATGGCAGCTATTACTAGGTATGTAACAAAATTGGTTGCCAATACTCATTGTTAATGAGTTTCTAACTATTTGCTGTTATTATTGTAAGCTAGGTAATGGGTTTCGCACATGGTTTAGCTATAAACGATTAGGGTCTCAAGCCTAGGTTATCGACCACGATAAAAACCTATGGTCCTATGCTGCTGGCTAGTGCATTGATGGTTACGATACCCTAGAGGGTCTGATGACCGATTTTTCTCTGGTAAGCAAGTGACAAGCTATGATACCGCAGCATTTGGGCCGGTGGTGAATTGTAATGTACAGGCTTGGATTCTCAATATACCTCTATATTCTGATTATTTTTCAATTAATATTACTTTCTTCTCCTGTTATCAAATCAATAAAATATTGAATTATCATTTTTCTGGCCATTTCTGTGTCATCCAACTTTACTTGTTACCATCTACTGTGTGTTGTCACCATTTGTTTTCCTTGGAAGACCACGAAAACGGAATGATTGAGTCTCTCAACATAATATAATGAAATCACCATCTCGGCTTTAATATTGCCTAGCCGACAATCACATCAGATAAGTTTTAGCTGATTAATAAAAATTTCTGCTCATTCGCAGAAAAATTCCAGAAACCAAGACCGCCAATGCCGCCGCCAAGAGGGCCGCCCAGCATCAATGCACTGCTAACCCCTCAGTAAGTCTCAGGCAACGCTGTCTCATACCCCGTCATGGGAATCACTGGCACACATCAGCTGCATAGCAACCGAAACACAGTATGCACACTCGTATACAACCAGAAAATGAATTGCTGAATACGTCACTGAAAGCAATCAAGTTCCACAAAACTCTGTAGCTCTGTAGAAATAGGGAGTTCTCAAGTCATTCGCAAGGCACTCATGAGGATGATCTCAAATCGACGAGTAGAATTGTTTCTCTAACTGGCGTCAGGAGATACTGTCATTGGTAGACACCTGGTGAGAATTAGGAAACGTGAGGTGTGTCATTGGGGACGACGACGGACATGTGGACATTGTTTCGACCGGTGACTGTAGAAAGTGGAGGCATAAATATGAAACTTTAAGAAAAGAGGTTGAGAGTATCATAGGAAATAAGTGGAGCTTGAGGAAGAGGTTGAAGGTGATAAACTTGTTTCATGATTAACGGCTCATATATCAGGCGATTCTGGATGTTTTTGGCGTAACAGAGGTTTGCAGCTGATATTTATGTGTGAGGCACCTTATTCGGTATGCTGGGGACGAAGAAGTTTCTTTCCGTTTTTTCTGTTTTTGTGAAATTTGTTTCTGTTGAACGAAACCTAGTATAATTCTGTCTTTTCCTTTGTTATTTATATTTTTATTTATTTTGTCTTTTTTTTCTTTATTTTTGTGAGGTTTATTATCGGGAAGCAAGAGATTAGGGAGCCTCACCAGGTGATCTTGGTCATAAGGAATGGATTACGGTTTCTTTTATTCGGTATAGGTCTTAAAGATCCGGAACAGTAAGTAATTAAAATAAACAAACAAACAGACATGGGTTGCCAGGGGCACTTGGAATGATTTTACCGGCCACCAATAATATCTGCGAGCAGTTACTTTGAATGGCAATCTAATTCTAGACCTTGACGGACGAAATTGCATAACCAATAATAAACTACCGTTGCCGAGCGGATCCGCCCGCGGAGCTACTGTACGAGAGTTCTATGCAACGTAGGGCTCATAACGGTTAAGATGAACGCAGGGTAACCTGGCGGATTCTCGAAAGTGCAGCGAGATGGTTGGTGTACGCTCATTGTCGTAGCACGCCTCTTCAATGTGACTTAAGGTTTGAGCCATATTAATTCACGGGATGGATGCAACTTTAACTTCGAACCCTTCGCGACCTCCACCTCACGGGCTTCATAAAGCTCCACCGAGCTTCCAACTAGCTCGAAAGTCAGCCTTATCACGAACAACCACCCTACTACATACGGTAAACCCGATTCGCTACACATAATCCCTTTAGCCTCGTGATCTACAAACCGCGTTTAGCCTTGTGGACATCCGAGATCAAGCTTCTCGGGAGCTCGCATCACCGGCCCTGAGAGCTATCACGAAGCTTAGCCACGGCTACAGCTTCACCTCATAACTACACCTGATTGTCAGTCGCCACTTTTGACTGACAACAACATCTCAAGATGTACATCTCGCACCTCGTCTCCTTTCTTGGTGCCTTCGTTCTCTTCGCTTCAGATGTCACTGCCGTCGGAACCAAATACTTACTCGGCGCCGGAATCGGTGATATTACCGGACCTGTCGTCGAAATCGGTTTCATGGGGTACGCATCCGCAGACCAAAAAGGTACCGGCTTGCGACAACGTATTTTTTCTCGTGCCTTCATCGTTGGATCTCTTACAGACACTACCGAACGGTGGGCTTATATTAACGTCGATACATCTTGTGGAGACACAGCAATCAGAGATGGGGTGCTGAAGAAGCTACAGGATATGTATGGGGGACTGTATCATAAGGGGAATGTGGCAGTTGTGGGGACGCATCAACATTCAGGTCCGGGGGGTTGGATGAATTATCTTCTACCGCAGATAACGTTTCTTGGTTTCGATAAGCAGAGTTATCAGGCGATTGTGGATGGAATTGTACTGTCTGTCAAAAAGGCACATGACTCAGCAGCGCCGGGGTATCTCAGTTTATCGAAGGGGTTTGTTACGGGTGCGAACATTAACCGAAGTCCATATGCATACGAAGCCAACCCCTTGCAGGAGAGGAAGAAGTATGAAGATATTGGAGGTGATGTGGATAAAATTATGACCGCTCTGACTTTTACGAGGGAAAATGGAAAGGCATTTGGGTAACCATTTTCATGCTGCTCTTATTCCATGCGCGGATGGCTGATTGTTTTTTTCAGACAGCTCAACTGGTTTCCCGTCCATGGAACGTCGATGTATCTCAACAACACTCTCGTAACCGGCGATAACAAAGGCCTTGCTGCTATACAGCTCGAAAAAGACATTGGAAATGGCTTCATTGCTGGATTCTCACAAGCAAACGTCGGCGACACCTCCCCCAACACCCAGGGAGCCTTCTGTCAAGACACCGGCCTCCCTTGTACCTACGAAAACTCCACCTGCAACGGTCGAAGCCAGCAGTGCATTGGCCGTGGTCCTGCTTGGCCCAAGCCTGACCTTAACTCCTGTGAAATTATTGCTAGAAGGCAATACCAGGGAGCTAAATCCCTCCTTTCCGCTCCTCAGACTGATGTATCCGGCCCAATCCGCTCTCTGCATACTTTCGTCGACATGTCTACCTTCGAATTTACCTTACCCAACGGAACTAAGGCAAAAACCTGTGCCGCTGCCTTGGGTTACTCCTTTGCTGCCGGTACAACAGATGGTCCAGGGGCTTTCGATTTCACACAAAATGACCCCGGTCATCCCTCTGCCAATCCTATGTGGCGTATAGTAAGCGCCCTAATCAGAAATCCGAGTGAGGAGCAGAAAGCATGTCATGGTCAAAAGCCAATTCTGCTAGATGTTGGGGAGATGCACCAACCCTATGACTGGTCTCCAAACATTGCGGATTTCCAGTTATTTAGAGTCGGAAACCTTGGGATTATTGTGTCACCTGGTGAAGCTACGACAATGGCTGGAAGACGCTGGAGGGCGAAGCTAAGTCAGGAGCTTGAGAAGGCGGGAGAATGGAGGAAGGGACAGGGCTGGACAGTGATTGGGGGACCGGCAAATACTTATACTCATTATATTACGACGCCGGAAGAGTATGATATTCAGCGATACGAGGGCGCGAGTACTTTATATGGCCCCCATACTTTGGCAGCTTATTTGGCGCTGACGGAAAAGTATGTGGGATATTTAAAGAAGCAGCTGCCTGGAACACCGTATCCTGCCGGGCCGCAGCCGCAGGTCAATACCAATAGAAGTTTCTCATTTATTACGGGAGTGGTTTATGACTCTCCAGCTATTGGGAAGAAATTTGGTCAGGTTTTGACGGATGTCAATAAGTCACCTTATTCTGTGGGACAGACCGTGTCGGTGAAGTTTGTGGGAGCTAACCCGAGAAATAATCTAAGACTGGAGGGTACTTTTGTGGCGGTAGAGAGACAGGAGAATGGATCATGGAAGAAGGTTAGGGATGATAAAGATTGGGGTTTGGTTTACAGGTGGAAGAGGACGGAAGGATTGACGGGGCAGAGTGAAGTTACGGTGGAGTGGAAGGCAGATATGGCAGGAAGCTTTAGAATTAGGTATTTTGGTGATTCGAAGAGTTGGTTGGGAGGGAAAATTAGTCCTTTTGAAGGGACAAGTGGAGTGTTTACGGTTACGTGAGGGGACTGATTAGTGATCTAATGATGGTTTATGATGTTCGGTAGTAATGATGATGGGTTTTGATGATGGATTTGGATCTGTATTGGTTATGGAAGTTTTGATATATCTGCGTTAATGATTTTGTACCACCATTTTTCCAAGTGAATTTCTGCCTTCCTCAGCCCCGATCAACTGTACTTGACAGAAATACATATGCAGTGCCAGGGCATTTCACTGGGCCATCAGGAACATCTCACGAGACTCCCTATCCCTGCATTAATTACACTTTAGCCGGATTCAGATAGGTGTTCCTGACAGGGCACGTGTCAAGCGTGAAGCCGTAAACTGCCCCGCAATGCCCGCATTGTCGCTCACGTTGTTTAATTTCTCTCTTCGGCCAACACACGCAGCATCCACGGTTTCTCCTTCCTCTCCGTCTCAGCCGCTGTCTATCCCCCCGACGATCCCGTGAGTTGTTCGGTTGAGTAGGCCTAATCGGGAACTTCTTCACGCCCAGCCATTTGCACCCCCGGCCGATCTCACGACCGGGAATCTGTCTCTGGAGCTTATCACGACCTCACGTCTTCCCCTGACCTTCCCCACACAACACCACGGTTTCCTACCTCAACCTTACTTTTCCGCATTACCCCACGCCAACTCTGCAGAACCATTACTTCTGCAGAGGAAACAGGAAGTAATAATGTCACCCCTCGTCCGTTTACGTCGTAATCGTTACACAATTGCTATTGCTGTCTTTATTATTATTGTTTTATTCCAACTGTCATCACTAAAGTCGAAAGCTTCAAGTGGTCAAGGCTTCGATAGGCTAAGGGAATACACGAGGCCTGCCGTGCCACCCCAAGCTGCTGTTCCTGCTCCGAAGCCAGTAACCGAACCTCCCAAGCCGGAACCCCCGAAACCCGTCGTCGTCGAGCAACCGAAGCTCACGGAACCCGAGTCCAAGCAGCCAAAGGTCGAACAACCATCTGTACTCGATAATGTCGTTCCCATCGCCGAAAAACCCAAGGAGAAGGTACAGGATCCCGTTGTACCTGTCCACAGGCCCGAACATGAAGGCGCCTTAGAGAAGCCAACTACAACCACCACTCCCGCTGCGGCCGTTGAGACCGTCGAAAAGACCGTCAACAAAATCGACACTGTCAAAGCTGCAAAACCCCCCGTACAAACCCCCAAGCCCGAGGGTGTAGCTGGTGGCATCCCTGCCGATGGTCGAGTCCCTTACGAGCCAGCCACTACCACCTCGGCGGACGAACACTACTCCTTCCCTACTCCGTACTACCCAGTACCGTCACCCTTGATCTCGATTCCACCTCCCTTGGCCGCGGTTATCCCTAAAATTCAGGCCGAGTTTCCAGCGGAACCGGAAGACAAGAAAACGACGCGCCTTCACCGCCAGGCGCTGGTTAAGCAGGCGTTCTTGAACTCTTGGAATGCGTATAAGAAGGATGCTATGGGACATGATGAATTGGCGCCAGTTACGTTGACAGTTAATGATCCATTTGGAGGTTGGGGAGCTACGCTTGTTGATGCGCTTGATACTCTTTGGATCATGGGGCTAAAGGATGAGTTCGATGAGGCTATGCCTTGGGTTGGGAAGATTGATTTTACCACGAATTCTATGCAGAAAATGAGGGTTTTTGAGACGGTTATCAGATACCTTGGAGGGTTGGTTGGTGCCTGGGACCTTTCTACTGAGGGAGGAAATGCGGTTTACTACAAGAATGGAGATAAGGCTGGTTACAAGGTCTTGCTGGACAAGGCCATTGAGTTGGCCGATGTTCTCATGGGTGCTTTTGACACCCCGAACAGAATGCCGATTCTTGCCTGGGGTTGGAGATCGTAAGTTTCCCCGAGTCTTATGTTGTGATTGAACTGACAGTGGTAGCCATGATCTCGAGGGCCATCCACGTGCCGATACTCATTCCGTTGCCGCTGAACTTGGTTCCTTGTCCATGGAGTTTACTCGTCTTGCTCAGATCACTGGTAACCAAAGTTACTATGACGCTGTTGCACGTATTACCAACGAACTCGATACTTTCCAGTCCAAGACTTCATGGCCGGGATTGTTCCCTATTTACATTGATGCCAGTGGCTGCAAGAAGATTAGAAGATGGGATGCTTACACTCCTGAGGTTACCAAGGTTAAGGAGACTCCCTTGGACATCGAGAAACCCATCCGTGTTGCCCCTGTTGTAGGCGGAACTGGTCATGAGGTCAATCTGGGCTCAAACGCCCAGGTTTTCAGGGGCAAGGCCGATCCCGTTGAGGGGGAAAGAGAACTTCGAGTTGCGCCTATTGTCGGAGGAACTGGAAGGGAGGTTACCGCCAATATGCCTGAGAAGGTGAAGGCCTCAGTTCAAGGCGAGAAGGAGCTGAGAGTTGCACCTCTCATCGGGGGAACCGGAAAGGAAGTTTTCCCGAACGCACCCGCTGATGCCTCTCCCATGGACCACCAGGGTATTTCCGAAGTCCCCGTCCACACCCACGACAAGCGCCAAGTCGATGTCCATACCGCGCCCCAGCACGGGGCTCAGTCAACTGACGATGACGATGCTGCTGCTCCCGCAATCCCCGAGGTGAAGCCTAAGCCGCTCATCATCGATACGCCTGCGCAGCCCAAGTATCCCATCGAGACCGTTCCCCGGGATCGCTGTGAACCCCAGGGGCTTGCTGCCCCCCATTTTATCCGTGAGGAGAAGTATGGATTGGGTGCTATGATTGACAGTTTGTATGAATACCTCTTGAAACAATACCTTCTCCTTGGTGGTAACGAGCAGTACAAACGTATGTACTCTGCCTTTGCCGACGTCGCTGGAACAGAGCTTACTTACCGCCCCAACACCCCCGGTAACCCCGATATCTTGTTGGCTGGTCAAGTCTACGTAACCCGTAACGGCGAGAAACGTAAATTCGAACCTGAGTCCTCTCACCTTGCATGTTTTGCTGGTGGTATGTTCGCAATGGGATCCCGCGCCCTTGGACGTGGGCAGGACTACGAAGTCGGCCGTAAGCTATCTACTGGTTGTGCTTGGGCGTATGAATCCATGAAGAAGGGCATCATGCCTGAAGCCTTCAAGGTGTCGGCCTGTAAAGACCCTAAGAATTGTGTTTACTCTCGCGAGAAGTGGGTTGAGGAACTTATGGTTGCTGAAGGATTCGCTGATCCTCCTATTTCTTTCCGTCATACCTCCCCTGAAGCTGCTGCGATTAGCGATAAATACATGAACCGCAAGCTCAAGGAGGCCTCTCTTAAGGATGCCAACCACGATGATCCCACCCCGGTTCATCATGCGGAGAAGCGCCAGATTGAGGAACCTGTTGTCGATGCTGCCGCAGCTAAGGCTGCCAGAGAGAAGGCTCTCTTCCTTACGGAAGATTTAATTGAGATGGAAGATATTCCAGAGGGTTTTATCCGCCTTAATGACCGCAGATATATCCTCCGACCTGAGGCGATCGAGAGTGTTTGGTATATGTACAGAATTACTGGAGATGTGAAATGGGCCAATCAGGGATTTAAGATGTGGCAGGGAGTTATTGATCATGTTACGGTCAAGAATGATGATGGAACTGATGGTGCGGCGTCGGCGATTAAGGATGTTAATGATCTTTCAATTACCGGGAAGAAAGATTGGGAGGATTCGATGGAGAGTTTCTGGTTTGGTGGTAAGTAACTTTGTCCCATCCCCTTATTAGTGATACCCAGGGACATGATGCTGATAATAAACAGAAACCCTCAAATACTTTTACCTCCTCTTCTCAGACCCCGACGTTATCTCGCTAGACGACTACGTTCTCAACACCGAGGCGCATCCTTTCCGGAGAGCAGACTTTGGAAAGAGAGGTGTAAAGCCGGGTAGAAGTTTTAATTAAGCGGGCGGCGTTTGTTTTTTTTTATAATCATGCGCAAATGATTTGCTTGGCTATTTAGGTTACTTAATAGGGTTGTAGAGTATCATAGCTGGGATGTGATAATTTATGGAATAATGATTTGCTACTTATACTTATGATATGCTGTGGAATGAGCATGAAGGTGATTGATTGAAGTTGGAGTGATAATGAAGTGGGTTGTGGGTATGCAATGATAGCGGCTGATTGGCTGGTGTAGTCCCGGTGCGCTTTTGGTCTGGTGGTGCTTTTCTCGTTAACCCTCGCCAAAACGACATGTCATGCATACCGAACTGTTATCAAGATTTACGCTTTACACACTGTTCACCGTCCAACAGTAAATTCCCAAGCACAAAGATCATTACGCCAATCACTCGCAAGTCGCAACCCGGAAACAGTTCACCTGAACCAACCCAACTTCATCTTGACATAACCCCAACTATATTCCTATATACTTCAAGAATTCCTTTTGCTTCATAATAATTTTCCCCGGCCCTGGCGAAGCGCTGTGGATATGTAGTATAGCGATGTACTTATGCCAAGATGATACTTTTGCTGGCAGCTGGCTACTTCCTAGATACAAGTATCACATAGCATATGCCTGTGTTTATAATTTATCGAACAGACTAGTAGATCCTGGGGGGATGGGGTGTTGAAATAGATATCTATAGAATCATCACAAATGTGGGTATTGCTTACTTTTGAAAAACAGATAACAAATAATCGTTTTCTATTTCCCGGATGTTGTTTGTCATTTTTTTTGTGGATCCTATGCACGTTAACCCGTTCCTGGATCTGGGCTTATTTTTTTTAATTATCAGCTTGCGTTAATACTTATCCAGAGCCAAAACCCCTCGGCATTGTTGGACTTGCGAGCTGCCCATGAACTACCCCCCCCCCCCCCCCCCCGGTGCCGCTGCCGCTGCTGCTACTTTAGAATATATAGGTAGACAATATCCTGAGTTTAATATAGTCTACCCTCTTAATAAGCCCAGACTATCAGCGCCTGTAATGATTGATTCTCTTGAGCACCAATGCATCAGAAATCCAGAGGTAGCTAGGAGATTAGGTGTTAGAGGGATATCCTGTATGGAACTGGAATTTCATGAGGGGAGAGGTAGGAGAGTTCTTATGCTGCTGGTTATGGTGCAGGTTTCCGAATTCTCGTCTTTTTTTTTTTTGGGTGAGGTGGACTGGGAATTTTGTAATTTGATAATACTTAGAAGGAGAGGTCGGGGTTTGGTGATATGGACAAGATATGGCGATTGATGTTGGAGGACGAGGGGTTGACGTGAGGAAAAGCTTGGAGTCAAACCGGGAGGAAAAGATGGAGGTGGAGACACAAGTGAGTTGATTGGATGAAGAAAGAGTATCTACAACAACAGAAAGAACATAAGGAGAGGATGTGCGCTAAAGTAGCATCCACTTCCATCAACAGTCAGAAAAAGAAAACGCGCTCTACAGGCTAAAACTTTAACAGTTGATTTTGAGAGGAATGTTGTTTATGGGGTTATGGAAAATCAAATGGTTTTTGGGGTGATCAGGAAGGGGTGGTTTGGATTTGAATTTGAATTCGGATAATAATCATACGCCGTCCCAGGCCTTTAACTCCTATCCTCGTAGTGGCAGCCATCTAGCTAGGCGCCCCAATCTCCTCCACCTAAATCGTCCCCAAAAGAAAAAGCGTCCCCATAAACCCCACCTAAAGCCCTCATAATTCCATCCTGAACGAAAAAAAACAAAAGGAAAGGGAAAGAAAAAAGTCCATCCAGTCCCCCTTGAAGAAAAAAATAAACTGATGCACAATGCAAAGCAAAGAGAGCAGACACTGCAGAAAAAGAAGAAAAGGAACAGAAATACTCCACCGCGTGACCTCATGCCCGTATGTCCTCTGAGTTCTCCTAGCTGGGAGACTCGTAGCGCCTTCCGACTCCGGGGGGAGGAAGGGGGCAATCAGGTATTGGGATTCTGATCCATCGAGTGACTGGATTCTGATTGGAGGTGCTTAAAAGGCAGGAGTGCTAGAGAAGGATGTATTTGTTCGTAAGGTCCCAGGAATTTGTTTCTGCCTTTATTATATTGTCTTCGCAAACCACACGACAAACTAGCAAGGGCGATACGGCTATCACATAGTGCCTCCCGACTACAGGTGACGATTTGGTCCTATCGCTCGGTACAGAATTGCTTTTCAATTTTCCGCCGCCGTAACGGCCGTGCCTTCTTCTGAATGCTGAGACTCGAAGCTTACTTTATCGCTGGTCTCCTGACCAGAGCATATCATTGATGACTAGAGCGAGTTGTGAATCGTCAATCAGTAGCTAATTAAGTTCTGTGCATATTATAAGGGGTACTAACATTTCTGGGACAGATGCATTCATCGCTCATTGGCGACTGGTGTCGCGTTCGGACGTTTCAGCTAGCAACTCACCGCTTGAATTTTCAACATCCTGACACTCAATTTTCCGATTTCTGTTCTTTGAATTGTTCAACTCTTCAAAACTTTCTAATACCACCTCTGCCAGTATTTCCGGTTTCTTTATGAACGCCTTATACGGAAAGTACAGAAAGTGTACACCGATTCTTGCATGTAAGCAAATTTCGTCTATTTCTACTGGTTCTGTATTTCATCAGTGAGGATATTGATAGAATTTCAGGGTTCACACCTCTTTTTCCATCGTATTCCTTGAATGAGCCCTTGACGAGTTTGAAAAGCTGAAAGACTGCCGGTCCGGTCAGAATAAGTGCGGAAATCTGACCATAACCCCATTCTTGTGCTGATTGATCCAAGTTTTTCTTAACGCTAATCTCATTGAAAGTGGTGAATATTATAAGATAGATAATCGCAATAATGGCTCTCTGGCATCGAGCAATTCGTAAAGCAAGAGAAACTCTTTGAGAAAAGCAGAACTTGTCTTTTCTGTCTTTGTGCCAATCGAAGACTGAAAATGTAACGGTGTCGTCATTCAACCAAGCGAAGAAGGACCGATCGGCAAGCGCGCTACACCACTCATATTCGAAACGTTCATTTGAGTGTTCTAGCCATTTGTTTCGTGCCTTCTCGGAGATTAATGCATAAAATGCACCCAAGAAGTTACTTGTGCCTATAAAATAAAACATCCGACGGAACCACGCAGCAGAGATAAGTCCGTACCAAAACAGTTTTAATCCTCTCCACATAATTCCAGGGCGCTTAATGCACATATTTTGTTGTGCCTTGTTCCCGAAACAAGGACTTTGTAGGTTTAACCAGAGGTTAATTGTAATGTATACTAGAGATCGAAGAGCATTTGCAACAAATAATCCTGGGGTTCTGCTGTGCCATGGCTCGACAATAAAGAACGGTGTAACAGTTAAATCGAATAGCTTTGCTGCCACAGTAGCGTCAGGAAGACTTAGTTGACCTCTTATCATCATTACCAGACAACTGGTAACAAGCGCAAGTGAACTAATCGACAGAGTTATACGAGTCGACGAGAAGTCACTCGAGCCAAATCCAAGTATAATAACAGCTGATAAGGACTGCATGTATGTCGCAGCACGAACCTACTTCAGGTTGGCATAGGATATCAGTGACAACTAGAATGACTTACCCCGACACCTGTAATATCTGGGTTGCTCTCTACACGATAAGGCTTTACAGTACATGCGATTGTGGTGGGGCAAAGCTTCAAGAACATTCCCCCACCACGCTTTATCCAGAGAATCAGAGTAATGTATATAGATCCAATAATTATTGCGAATGTAATGGCGTAGATAACGTGCATGTATATATGATCCAGAATATTCTGAGCTTTGCGATAGACATGTTTTTCCGGCTTTTCTGTGTCGTGTCCCCGTTCACCAAACCTTACGGTGACAAGGTTAATCGGCGGATGTTAAAATGCTCAGGCTGGCGGCATACCTTTTTCTCAATAGCCAAAAAGGTGCAGAAAATGGCAGAAAGTAAAATAATATGACCCTATCATTCCAGGGCCGTGGTCTGAACCATCGTTTGCGGTGATTGCTGTGATTGTGGTTGAGAAAATATGCACACCTTATTGCGCACACGTCGACGATGTTTTGTGCGATCGACTTCTTTGGCTGTTCTTCGCGATTTTCATTGACACTTTCCATATATGTGACAGTCGTTTATCAGATCTGGTAGCGGTAAACTCGAAGGTAAGAAGCGCTGGTGAAAAGAGACCGAAGATATCAGGAAATCTTTATGTGTCCTTATCGACAGCGGGGTCAACACTGATTGATTCCTGAGCCAATAAATTCCCGATGAGTTGGTACAGATCTCATCCAATTAGCCTAGCAACTTATTAGTACTAAACAGGATTCGTCCTCTGAAAATTGAAGCGGTTCACTTCTTATTTCTGAATCTTTGCTGATGTACAGCAGCTGTAATCTTGAGTTGCGGTAGTCTATGCGCGACAAAAAGGAAAGTGTGATTGGGAACATCTTAAATGTGTCGCTTTCGAAGAGAATTATTCCGCGACACACCCCGTGTATCGACTCAAGCACAACCACGTCAATTGTAAATACGCAAGGGTAGACATAAATCGCGCTCTATGAACTGCTACTGGCGCTCTTCCAGGCTAGAAATATAGGAATCAATCCAGTGACGTGATAGCTCTGCAAAACGGCAAATAGAAACCAATGAAACCGAATTAATACCACGCCATACAGTATGTTGAATGTGCCTCTCGACAGGATCATGATCTACGATACGCCTGTGCATATTTAAACCGAAACCGCACTAATACTTGAGCTATAGCGTAGAATCAAAATTTATTGGGCGAGGAATAGTTCTACGCTTGAGAAAAGATGGGCGTGCAGATAGGTTTGAAAACCCCCTGTGTTTTGGATGGACGAAAAAAAAAAAGTAGACGCTAGTGTTTTACAAAGTATATCAAGCCGTAACTTGTAATTACTTTTGTTTGGCTACATACATTGACTGGTCACGATGGTGAAGAACGACGTTGCAAGCGAGAAAACACCCTTAATCATTTTCTATCACTCGAGGATGCTTCATGCCTGTCAACACCCGTCATGGTGACAAGAAAAGCGTTAATATCACGTCCTACCGACATGTTTCAGGTGTCCCCTATGTATCGGTGTTAAATCTGCATATAATATTTGATGAATCAGCTCGTCCCTACCATACGTTGGGCCAACGGAGCCGCAATGCATGCACCCTGCGATGCGGTGCAGGCCAAAACTGGGAAATGGATGTATTGATTCCATTTTAGGAAGGCGAATCCTCTCCATTAATCACGCCTGTGCGCTGGCATACATTGGATGACATTCCATACATAGGTTATCGGATTTACCTGGAGCCATTCAACGGCATTCCATTCCAACTCATGCAGTCCATGTGACGCTGTTGTTTCACGTGAAACTTTTGATTTTCAAAGGAGGATACGAGCACCCCCTCCTTCCCCATTTCTATGTAAATTTATAAACTTTACAGACCGCTTTCATTAACAAAACACCTTCGCTGTCAAGATCTTATGATGGCAAAAGATTACATCTTCTTACCAACATCAAACCCTTCTCCCTCGCATTACAGTAACCTCAGCTGACTACCACAAACTTTTCCCACATTACTTTTACATCGAGCTGACTTGTACTGAGGTAGGCAACAGATGTCGCAGTGGTCACAGGATTCAGGCATCGAAATTATTTTGCCCACTAAAACGCGGTGCAGTTGTATCATGAATTTGAGTTTTTGAATATGTTCCCAGGTAATGGCTACTCTAAATTTCTACCGGCTATTAATCTATGCAGATACTTTGGAATAGTTTTGGTTTTGCATCTGGATTGTTTCCAGCTCCTACGGGAAGTACTCCATTTTGAGCGCCGGAAGGGTTAAGAGATTAATGAACGACAATATGTACATTTATGACCTTGCAAATTTGTAGAAAATCCTGTACTATTCTCTTTGGTTGCTCGGAAGTTTCCACGCGCGTACACAACTTTAATGGACGACATCCCATGCATAAAACTTCCCCGTGTGACCACAATTCATCTAGCCCTTTCCACTTATATAATCCCACAAGATTACAGTAAAAGTTGTGTATTAGATAACCCCGGGATCAGTGGCGAGTAGTCTTATATGGGAGTTATTCTTACGTGGAAGTAGGCCTGGTGCGAGTGATTATGGGTGGGGCAGGGTGCTCTCGGGGGCGGGTGTACAGTCATCAACCTCTGTGTCCTAGACGTTCAAAGAGCACCGTTTTGTAATTTTGTCCGATACTTCACCAGAGTACATCAAAATAAATTCTTCAGTCATGCCTACTGCGTACTTTTTGCTACCCTTAAGCGGCGTTTGCGCGGGCCTCTCTGTACGGTCTTTAAAGCTCGCGTTACAGTCAGGACCAATTCCCCAGCTTCTCGTCTCAAATCGATATCCACTTCAAATGTTTGACAGCCTTGTGCAGTGGGATTCTGCACTCCAGGATTTACTCATCTTCCTCTTCAAGAAAGAGTGCTTCCTGATGAATCGCAGTAGTCTACGACTGTCCGTATCATTAGGGAGTAAATAGGTAGGTACGTAGGCAGGAGATCAATCTCAATATCTTTTCGCAATGCTCATAATGTCGTTGCTTCGCCAGTTGTACCACCGAAGGTAGTCAAATGAAATCAAGGGCCGGATAATAATTACTCTTGCACAACGCTGCACAGCCGCCTCGTCATTTGCACCTCTCTCTCTAGAAGGCCACCACATAAATCTCCACATTTTCATAAGAATACCCTTGTACATGTGCAAAATATTCCTATTTCCCCACTATAAGAAACTTCGGGAGCGCGGCAATTGGGCCATACATGCAACGTACGCTTTTAGGTGTATTCTTCAACAGATAGGTTTCAATACACTTCAACCTCCGAGTACAAACTCTGGAATGGCACTCTGGTGGGTAAAGTGGAAACCACCGAACAAGAGCAGAGGAATGGAGGCAATGAAAAGTAAAAAATGATTCAGCCGGGATTCGAACCCGGGTCGAGCGCAGAATGCGGATGGCAAGCGCTCATGATACCCCTACACTACTGAATCTCTTATCATGTAGTACTATATTATAGATATAACCATTATAATACACACATTTTGCATACTCGAAGCTATCCAGTCCATGCGAATTTTGGCCGTAATTTTTGATTGGAAGTTATTTGGGTATATTTTTTGAAATGTTATTCAACTTAAGCAGACCCATGAGTCTCTCCCAGCCCAAGTAGCAATGCTAACTTTACATAAAGTTACAGTTATAGTCAAAGTCAATGCTCATATATCATAGCCCAAGGGGAATCATAGATTTTTCTTTGGATTTTCCTAAATTCCTTTCTAAATAATTATAATCTCCAGTTCTGTGTAACAACCTGTAATGGAAAAGATCAGCGAACCAGGGTGTGATGGCCAATGGTGGTTTTGTACCGCGAACGAAAACCTGGCACTAGCGAAGCACCTCTGATGCATCTCGGCAACCTTCGCAACCACACCAGGTTACCCGGATCGTGCAGTAACCAATAGGCGTTACAACGAAGCGAGGTGGGAACTGAGCGGTGGCCGAAAACCGGTTTTTGAGGTCGATGGCATTCCAAATGTTTCTGGCACTCACAGACATCGCAATTCTGCTTGGGAAAGTAGCAGGGCGTTCGCGCTGCAGTTGGCATCTATAAAATAAGACAATTCCACCGTCCATTTCGAATTTTGTAATCACTGCTTGATGCGACTGCTGCAGCACAACAAAATGCTAACTGACAGTTGACAATTGACAATTGACAATTGACAATTAACACGCCGGACCGGTTACAGGTGAAAAAGGTGAGTTTTACCCACGTTGACATACTTTCCGCGATACTTCTTCCAAAAAACAATGAACTGACGAGCAGAGGCAGGCGCAATTGAAGCACCAGACCGGTTACAGGTGGACAAGGTGAGTTACCCACGTTACCATACTTTCCCCGATGCTTCTTCTGAAAAACAGTGAACTGACGAGCAGAAGCAGGCGCAACTGCGACCAGTAATAGGTAAGAAAGGTGGGTGCTACCCATAATAACATACTTGCCCCAGTAAATCTCTTTTAACGATATCAATTGGTAAGCTTCAATTCTCCAAATCCTCAAAAAAATATCCAACTCGATCTATAATGTTATTTCTAACTCGGACGACTTAGGGGTTCTCTTACCGCCACAATTGTATCTAACATTTGAGGCCGTGAGCCTTGCGGGTGAGGAATTGAGGGGATCTCTTGAAGGAAACCTTCTCCGAGGGTTTGTGTTTTGCTATTGTTCCTTTTCCGCTTTTCAAAATGTACATATATTTATTTAATAAATCAATTCTCAAATCGTATAAAGCATATTCATAATGTCCGATATATCATCATATCATATATCTTGAAAAAATCTCATCTTGGATATGTTTTGAAAGTTCTTTTGCTATGATCAGGTAAACATTGAAAACAACTACGGTGACTCAGAGATATGAAGTTTTAGGTTCTTTACGTTTGTTGTACTTATACTTATGGAGAACTTACCAGCGGTACATACTTCTTTTTCTCTTTATTCTTTTTCTTTCTCTTTTTCTTTCTTCCTTTCTTTCTCTTTTTCTTTCTGTTTTTTCTTTCTCTTCTTTCTTTCGCTTTTTTCTTTCTCTTTTTTCTTTCTCTTTTTTCTTTCTCTTTTTTCTTTCTCTTTTTTCTTTCTCTTTTTCTTTCTCTTTTTCTTTCTCTTTTCTTCTCTTTTTCTTTCTCTTTTTCTTTCGCTTTTTTCTTTCGCTTTTTTCTTTCGCTTTTTTCTTTCGCTTTTTTCTTTCGCTTTGTTCTTTCGCTTTTTCTTGCGCATTTTTATTTTCTTTCTCATTTTCTTTTTCATCTGGCCACGACCACGAAGAGCTCATTTGCTTCGGGAAGCCAAGCCCATTGCTTGGGAGTAATTCCCTGTGGCTAATTAAGCTGCGATTCAATGTTTAGATCAACTGTTACAAGTGTTAATGGTGAAGGCGACTGATTTTAATGGGGACCCTACATCTTTAGTGACAACCAGTCAGCAATCCGTAACATAAGACACCTCCAAAGGGGACCCGGCCAATATATTGCTCGATGCATCCATGAAATTACAAAAACCCTGATGAAATTCAACACTGAAATAACAATCTCATGGGTACCGGAACACACATAAATCCGAGGAAATGAGATGGCAGATGACCTCGCCAAAGCTGCAACCTCTCAGAAACCGGACCGCACACCTGTGGTATCCATCTCCTGGCTCAAAAGACAAACCCGAGGCCAAAAACTGAAGGAGTGGAAGGAATGGTATGAACAACAAAAACAGCCAAAAACATACAAATCACTTCATTTAAAACAGCTAGACATTGCATACACAAATACCACCCGCAAAATCTCATCAGCCATCCTAGGCCTGCGAACCGGTCATGGATATTTTTTGGATCACCTATCAAAGACGAACTCCGAAAAATATCCTTCACCCAGATGCACCTGTCCAATGCAACCCCCACAAACACCCAAACATCTCATCCTAGGCTGCCCAAAATACCAAGTACAGAGGAATAAACTCCGCCGCAAACTGAAACTTCACAGGAACCACCCTGTACCACTCCAAGTGATACTCCACTCTCCTGCTGGAACCAAGGCCCTTACCACTATGATCTCTACTAACAAGATTGCCACCGCAGAGTGGATACAGGTACAGGTAAGTAATGCTCCCGCTATGGAAGATGACCCGGAAGGAAGGAGAATAGGCTGGGGAACACTGTTCGAATCTGAGAACGAGCACGAAGGGGTTCGGAGCGAATAAGACGAATAATGCTGTAAAAAAAAAAAAAAAAGAAACCTGAAGACAGATACATAATTATGTACATAGAGAGCCGAAGAACAGCAAGAGTGAGAAAGGGTAGCGCGCGAGAAAGGCAAAAGAGAAGAAGTGAGAGGAAGAAGAGGACAGGATGAGACAAAAGCTGAAGAGAGAGGTGAAAGGAGAGGTCTAAAAAGAAGGGGGAAAAGTCGAGGGGCGAAAGGAAAGAGGCGGAGTGAAGTGATATCAAAGAGCAGAGAAGAGGAGCGAAGACCAGTGTAATGGAGCAGAGTAGAGAGGCGAAGAGAGGAGAGGAGCAGAGAGGATTGAAATAGAGAGGCGACGAGAGAAGAGGAGAGTTAAGGAGAGTTAAGGAGAGCATAGGAGAGCAGAGGAGAGCAGAAGAGAGCAACGACAGGGTATGAATAACGAAGTGAGAGTGTAGAGTGCGAGTGCCGGGAGGGAAAAGAGCAAACAGGGCTCCAAAATGTAACGGCGAGAATGAAAACCAGCAGGAGGAAGAGAGGTGGCAACAGGCCCAAGAAATGAAGTACGCTCTGGGGCGGATCCCAGCGAGACTCCAAGGTAACAGCTGGAGCCTTGAAATGTAATTAGACTGTGGCATACGTCATAACCTTAAGGTTGGGAACGTTCAAGAAAATCAAATCAAATCAAATCACAACATGCTATCGTTGCCTAGAAGGGATAGACTATGAGAGTGATGGAAACGATAGGAACTATGGAAACTGCTGAAATTATACATAGAATGCATAAAAATTATCTGTAACGACATACCTGAACTATCTAGGTTTCTACTGTCACTGCTGATGCCAGTACATATTTGTGTCCATGTTGGTGTTGATGATAAGTTAAGAATAAGTTGATATAACTTTCCAATTTGGAACGGTAGCAAGAGATATCAAAAAAGTCATCAAAAGGGCTAAGAGCACCAAAAGAGCTACAAGAACCATAAGAGATTACTAGGGCAAGAGAGAGCTATCTAAAACTCCACACAAAGCAACAGTGGGTGGACATAAATCCCACAGGCTGACCGCTCGGGACGATCTGGTTGATCTTATCATCCTTTTATCTTATCAATCTGTGAGGCTGATCAAGGTTATATCAGTAGCATATGCTAGCAAAGACAAAAACAAAGGATCATGTTACATACAAGTGAAGCACTTACGGTTCTGTGATGCGCCTCTGTCAGTGTTTTAGTCAGCGGTGTGGCTGTGTCATTGTGGCGACAATTTATTTTGGTAGGTGGGCACTCTTCCTCTGTTGCACTGTTGCGTTGCAACAAATGAAAAGCGAAAAATGAAAAGCTAATTAAAACTGCAAAGGTTTTTTGTCCCTCCATGTACAGATGCGTTGCCATGATTATTTCAAGTACCGAGATTTTCTGTCCCTATTCGCGTGTGTTATTCATTCGCGCGTGTTCTTGAGCCACAAGTGAGACTTAGTCATCCACTTTTTGTGAGGGGGTGACGAGCATTGTAGACCGGTTGGGCATTTAGAAACACGATGCCCCAAGAGACGGGCATTGTAGACCTTTGCTCCTTTTAAAATAATTCAATATTTGTGAATTCTACTATTGACACTAATGTCATGCACTCCTACAAATCAGCTCACACCCGATTTTGCAACCCACTAGCGAACCTCCACTGAAAATAAGCCAATGTAAGAAAACAACCTCTGTTGAGGCTTCTTGTGAGTGTCGATTACTTATATGAAGTACCTACATTCCTAGATACAATACCTTATTCCTTGACAGTGAATGGAACATGAAAGTCCGAAGATGAAGCTGAACGACGATTGCATTATCGTCATCAAAGATTCATCCCTTCCTGTAGCAGAGTTATCTTCTTACAATCACACTAGGGGGAAATAGATACTTACAAGAATTGTGGGACTGCAATGGGGAAGCATGGGATTCGCGAATGGCGAGCTGCTAATGCTGCATCGAGGGTCAGTGCAGAGACAAAGCTGCCTGGCGGCAATAGAGCAGGGAAACGCTGGTTAACTGCCAGGAGAAGTGACAACGGAGCGCTGTAGATTCTGGGTCAGAGGTCAAACCAGAAAAAACGCTGTCTCATAGATGTGCAATGGGGGAGCACTGGAGGTTTGCCCGGAGAGCTGAGCTTATCGGGGTGGGAGAGCGCAGAGAAGGAACGCGGAAAGGACATTCAGAGGGCAGTTGGGAGCTTGAGCCAAGAACTCAACGTCATAGGAACATTGCGGGAAAAACACTAGGGCATACTAGCTTGGATGTGGAATGTTTTTAGCCTTGACAGTGCTATTGATGCCAGATTTTTGTTGACACCATGAATGCTTTTCCTTTGTGCATCTTATTTCTTCCATGATTTATTGATTTAATTAATTTTGTCAATTGGTTAAACTTTTTATTTCTGTTATTGGTATACGAAAAGAGGGAGAAGACAGGTTTTTTCTTTTATTTTTGACAGTCTTGTGTATTCGGGATCTTTTGTTTGTAGTTCACGAAACTTCGTGAAAGGCAAATATCAGGTAGATTGTCATGGTGTTGAGGTGTGTTGAAGATTGCTTGCCCATCAGTGCATGTGTTTGAGGTGTCTGAATATTACCGAGACCACAGATATGTGTATCACCTTTCCAATGCATGATACCCACGATGCCGCTGGTCTGTTGACTGAATCCCACGTCGTCGTAGCAAGCAAACCATGGTGCAACGCTATGGTGGGGAGGTCACTATGTCCTTCAATGTACACTACGTTCTCGCGGCACAGACACTACACACACCAGAAAAACGTAACGTAGGGCTAATCATGTATACTCAGGTTGGATTGCTTGCATCGGAGAGGGCTACCAACACAAGGTTTCACTCTAAGTTCTACAGCATTAAGTCGAATCTTTGGACAATATCTCTTCCTGTCGGAAACTTTGTCGATTCTAGGTTCGGCTACTTGATGATCGTTCCTGAGCACACTCGAGAGATCCTTAGATAAATTCAAGGATATTTCCGTACAATATTACTGGAGGCGAGGGTTTTTTTGAAAGACCATAGAAAATGAAAATGAGAAAAAATTGCTAAAGTTGGTTAGAAATATATCTTTTCTTATGAATGCATCAATGAAGACAAACAAAATACGTAGCACCGTGATCCGATGCACTCATGGAGTACTGAAGTTTATGAGAACTATGTATACTAGATAATATTTTTCGCCTCAACGTCGGAACTACCTGTAGTCTCTATCAGAGTCTTTCTCTGTCAAGAAGACACTGGTCGACATGTGAACTCATGAACTGACCTACATACTCGTGCCTAAAGATGGTGGCGCGCTAGCGCCACCATCTTTAGGCACCAGTGTAAGAGACTATTCATGATCATGGCTGAACTAGAGATTTAAAAAGCGATTCATTACGAGCAGAAACATTATTTTGCCTACCCAAAATAAATTTTGCCTTTCAACCACCGTTCGCGCTATAAATTGTCGAGTCAATTTAGATTCCCATTCACGCAGCCAATTTCACAACTTTTAACAGCCGTGAAGAACTCACGTTGGATTGCATCACCATTCATCATCTCAAAATTACACAAGCATTTCTCGTGTCTGTCGGAAGCAACACGCACGGTTGGTAGTTTTAGAGGATAATGCTGATTTTACCACTGGAAATATTGGTTATCAAAGACCGCTTCTGCTTAGCGAATGAATTTTTATTCTATAGATTATATATCTAAATCCCAGGTTACTTCAAGCTGCCATAACTTCCCTCTGCAGCGCCATACTTAATCATTTTTTTTTTGTCATTTCACTAGGAACATTTGACAGGCTCTTCTGTGGATGCGATGCGCCTGCATTATAAAGGTTGTAACAGAAACGGGTTCGGTACTAATCAGCACTTTACACCTAGTCCAAGCGACAACAATGGCGACAGATTGTAACTGTGGAGGCCGGCCGAAGGCCGGCCACAAAGCACACAATCTCTTGTATGCTATAGTGAACATTTAATCTATGAGCCTATATTTAGAATAGACTCTATTGTAGTGGATGTAATATGATCCATTGCGCTGCCATACGCTCATAATCTTTCACTAACATCCACGTATCACTTCTCTGGTTACAACAGGAGAAACACCGCGATTGATTTGAAACACATGAGCCAATCAAATATCACTGTTGACATTTTTCTATTAACTTTACTGCCAATGTTTTTGTTGAAGAAGTGATATTGCCTGGATATGTTGCATGCTCTACAAATTACCATGCATGAGCTTTAACTTTGACTTCAACTTTTACGCATCGTATTGATACATCGGCTCTATGGAAATAACAGGCCGCCATATCATATATATTCTGAGTTCGATTGATAAGAAAAGCAATGGGGGTATTTAGCCACTCACATCCAAATGAATAACCGTCGGGAGTCATATCAAGTTGAATTAACATTGCCTATGGTTTTACCCTTGAGTAAGTTGACAGGTGTAGCAAAGTTGATGAGTAAAGTCTGCATCTCAAGTGCGAAGCCCTTTCGAAACTATGCCATTACAATCTTAGCCCCCGGTCCGTTAGCTCGCAAACAAAACGCAAGCTCACGATCCGAATAAAAGAGCGTCCGCAAACGCAACATCAATAAATAAAAACAATACAAAAACATTAGCCTCACGCGGGGGTCGAACCCGCAACCTTGGGATTAAAAGTCCCACGCTCTAGCCATTGAGCTAGCGAGGCTCTTTGATGTATCTGAAGTATGTCATAAAATTATATATGCAAATATACTATAAAAATGTGATTTATTCGTCAGTAATAGGCGCGACAGAAGGGTGATGGTGGTGCTTCCATCGCGATAACCGGAGCAACTCACAAGACAGGTGGAAGTGCAAAACCATCGCTGAGTTGCTGTAGCCTATACATAGACCTGGACGGTACTGCCAGTCACCTTGATTGATGTGCACTGAGAGCATTGGGTTGTGGTCCATTTATGTTTTTTTTTTTTCGGAATGCCCGTAACCTCTTAATTTTCTTCGACTTCTTATTCTGCTACCAATAATACAGCACAGCGCTGATAAATATTCACTAGTAAAGGTCATCCAGAATCCTCCTGATTTATTCTATTTGTCAGAAGCTAAATCCGTACTTTATTTACTTCTTTATTCAAAGTCTGCTCAATTCTGTCCTGCCTATTCGCTTCTGTTGATGTTTGAGATATATAAGCATTTGTGTTCTTCGAAGTTCTGGTTTTTCGCAGCGACTGGAACATGGGTATGTAACGCCGCAAAGCTTCCAAAGTTCTGAAAACTTTAGGTTGTACCGCAATCTGGTGCTGCAAATTAATCAACTTGTCAGCCTGTCGCAAGTCTTAGACAACGTCAAGTGAAAGTTTTTAAAGCCCTGGTGGGTATCAAGGCTATGCTGAAACGATGTAGCCTATAAATTCGCGTGAAGGTCCGGCGTTTCTATAAACCGGTGTAAGAATATAACGATGCTGCAATACATAGCTGTGATTCATTCGACATAGAGCCAGAGGCGATAATTGCTACAGAACTCCCGAAGTTGTAGTAGATGCGATTGTTATTAATGCTGTGAGGCTTCTGTTACTTTGAACGCTTCGAATGGTAGGGTATCTAAGAGTTTGAAGTTGTCAATATTGAGTAGCTGCTTCATACTGGGTATTACAAAGGTTTAGAACGGTACTGAAATAATGGAACATTTTTGGATTAGTGCTTGTCAGTCAATAGAGGGAGAGCAGTATTGGTGCCATTCGTTGTGCAGGTACGCTTCATGGAAGAACAAGATTCCGGGGGTGAATTTAAAGTGCTAACAGAAAAGTTTCGGCTCTTTGGTACTAACATGTGTTATTTAAGGTCTATTTAGGACAAAGGAAATCAAAATTATTGGTGGTAAGACTGAGACTCCTGAGTGTAGTCCTATTATCATACGAGTGACCAATAATGACTCCCGATGGGCATGGTGGGAAGGTGGAGGAGTGGGTCGACAGAATAGAGAGATGCGTCTTACGACGGAGTTACAATTCAAAATCTTCAGAATAAGTTGGCTTGTTTGATACAATAGCTGGTAGAACCTCAAAGCGAGGTTAGGTAAAACCCATACTAGGTTTCTTACATCCTTCTCAATGTATCTAATCTGTGTCCTTTTTTTGAGAAATTTCTAACGCCGAAATAATAAAGTTCTATTGAATTCCTTTACCTACAAACATACTACAAATATTTGAAACAATGCGTTATTAGACTAGTGGTTGCATTTCACAGCGGTTATCATGGAAGAATGGTGATAATCACCCTGGATAATCATTCGAATCATGCGTAATCACTCAAAAACGAAAATTCATCGGGGCAAAAGCCAACAGGACAGTTTACCGCGATTTTCATCTGACAGTACCAGCTAATGGTTAACTATTCATCAGAAATTTTTCTTTGCTGCTCGTTAGGTTCAACCTGAAAATGCAGAATCAATCGTTATGTACATTTGGAAAGCAGTTCTTCAATAACCCAGAGACTAGATTCGCTTATAAGTTCCTTTTCTGGTGTTGATAAACTATTTCCAAACAGTCATCATATCTACCTATGGCTGTTGAACAAGTGCATAGTAAAACAAGAATTATAAAATGGTAACATTGCATGTGCACAACAAAGATGCGCTACGTTTCAGAGAACTAAATTCAGGTCAATAGCCTAAGTTTTCATTCAAAAGTGGTTCAGAAGAGCAGTAGTATCCAAATAGGTCCTTTGAATGCGCCTTTTTTCTTCGGATCGAGTCATTCGGATCTCTATCCCAAGTCCTACATTCGGCCCGAGCAAACAGATTAACCCACACTCTCTATTTATGGAAACGTAGAAACAATTACACATTATTGTACCACAAACAGAAATATCACGCAATCCATCCGACAACTTATCACCGAAAATCTTGGTGCACATACAACTCTCAAAAAGGGCCAAAGATCACTAGAATATGGTCACAGCGAGTCTTGCTGTCATCATGACTCTTCTTTCCCAGGCCCATGGAACTTAATCTCCATTCGCAGATTCTTATCATCGGCCCGAAGCATGGCTCTTGGCACGGAGCGACGGCGGGACAAAGCTTAGCAACGTCTAGTGAAGCGTAACAATGGTTACCCTAGAGTACTAGCATGGCGAAGTACATCAAAGTCAAAGATTGCGCATAATCACATAGAGGTATGCCCGATAAATGCTCTGTATTACTCCACATTGCATAGCATCATTGAAACTCAGTATCTTCGTCTGAAGTCTATCTAAAACACGTTCTCAAACATACCACACGAAAACCACATGGTTGAATATCAAGCGCCGTCGCTCACAATTAACGATTAACATCATTCGATAACCTCCGGATTATGGCAACGCAGGTTCCAGTAACCCTAGGATCACCATTTCTCCTTGGGCTACGGCACAGATAGAGTGGGAACCGGCTGGGAAGGCATTTGGGAAAGCTTAATGTCGGCTCCTACAATGCTACTCCACACACCGACTCGCCCACATACCGATAGCTTGATACTCGAGGAAGTTAGATAACTGAAAGTTAGAAAAAGGATGCACACAGCTCGTGTGCACCAGATGCACGTGGTGACGATAGTCCTTCAACTTCCGTCTCCCCATTCGGCTGTAACATCGGCCGGATGGCAGCGTGCGTGAACATTGGTACTAACCTTGTGTGCTTTTGTGGGCTTTTCAAGACAATTGGCTGTAGACAAAGCTGCTATGGAGCGGCCAATGGTAATCTTTAACCTTGTTCAATAGAGTGAAACCTTTATTGCAGATTCGTCGAACTTGACACATTTTTATTGGAATTCTGCAGAATTCGGCAGGTTTCGAAACCCTTCAGAGAGGCGCTCGTCCGGCTCAGAGCGCACTCAGATCCTCAAAATCCAGCTGTAATAGCAATTTCATGATCGGCAGTAGGAGAGCTGTCAGATGTAACTCTTGAGCTCATGGAGCACCAAAGCGTAGCATCGCAAGCGATGGGCATCTAATAATCAACACGGCGTGGAAAACTAAGTTTTTTAGTATTGGTTGCAGCGGACCGGGCGGTGTGTACAATCGGTGTGAATTTACGTGCCGCTTCGGCATCCCTTTAATTCGGTGTTCATTGTTGAGCCTCTAGAGCCGACCGGCGTGGTAATTTCCCATGCCGTCTTTTCATCAAAACAGATTACCGTTAGCCGAACACCGCTTCGCTCGATTAAATCCCGCGGACGCGAGACAACGGCATGTTCCTATTGCCTCATCATGACGTTTCTTTAGACCTCAAACTGTTATTTTGTCATTTGATTTGTTTCCCCGGTGTTGCTCGTTCCCCGTGGTTCACCTTTTAGGTTCCTACAGTTCCCCAGGGTTCACAGTACATCTTCCTAGGTTTGGCAGCGGTGTCATCTTGCATCACTCGGGGGCTCGAACATTCTGCGGCCCGAATCAGATCTCTTTCAGTTCATCCGGAGGGTGAAAGTTGAGGCATAAATTTTAAGGTGTGGCTTTAAGACATTTCGAGATCTCACCTAAACGATGCCTTCTTCGGCCTGGATTCCTACAGATATCATTCATGCCGAATCCCGATATTAGTCCTACACGCCTCCTACACACCTCCTACATACGACTATCGTACCAGCTATCGCGTAATAGACTTTGTGAGCCGAGTGTACCGATGATCGCCAGGTTATCGTAACTCTACTTTGCACGCTTTGTACGTCTTTTGCCTGGCTTCTGATGCGGTCTAAGTAGCGCCCATGCAGAGTTGTTGACGATGGTAATTGGGTCTATTAGGGTTTGTTCGGAGTTCTCAGCGCTGTCAATCAACCACGATTGGAAGTTGTTCGAGCTTCGCAGGTCGGTTCCTACACCTTATTCAAACTGGAAATTGAGGAGTGCGTATATACCCGTGGCATGGAATTGTTAATTGTAGATACATAGCTGCTTTGCTACAAATATCGCTCAAGCTTGATGGATCAACAGGTAGCGAGTCTATAATCGGTCTGTGATTAAGTCGACTGTACTCGTTTGCGCGGGTCTCATGTCATGCCATGCCGTTGCCCTAATAATACATATCCGGACAGAGCTTCGGTACGCCGGGGGGCAAAACCCCTTTCGGAGCTCCTTTGTCCTGATACCTGCGCATGTTCCTTCCTTCCGGATTGATAAAGTGCATTTGCAATTCCCATCAAGGGCTCAGGGCTTTAGGGAGTATCCCGTCACACTTCCAACCGCTCAGAGGAAGCCGATCATAACCGGGATCCTCGAACCCCCGACCGTTCCCCGGTATGTAATCCGTAATTTATTTTTACATAGATTTGCATGAGAGTTCACTCGATCAAAATGGGGAGTAGGAAATCTAGCGCTGCTTTTCCCCACACCAACAGAAGCTTGGTTTCCCTTACGCCCCTGGAGTCCAGGGTTCTTTCAATTCAACGAGACTAAATCGCTCCACAAACATGCGAGATGATGCATCTGGAGATGAATGATGCACGAGATATCACATCGTTCTATGTATACCTACATACATAAAATTACCATGACGTTAAGATCATACCGGTGAACCGATTGAAGCGTATGTTCTGTGCACGGATGTTGATGATTCTAGTCTATGTAAAGTTACGTGAATCCAATAAGCAGATATCGTGAAACCTTCGAGGAAAACACCGATTTAAATCTTCACTACAGGGACTTCATCATCACCCGCTAATAGTGTCCTGCACGAAAGCCCTGCGGGTGATGAAGTAAGTTAATCTTAGTCCGTATCGCACTACGTCGAAAAGAGTTGAAACGCCAACCCACGTGCAGGGAAACGTGTAAACAGAGTGACACCATGTGAAAAAGATCTCCATTCCACCGATGTAGAATCAATACCTGATAAGGAAAAGTTTCCCCATAAACCCTGAGAGAAGGTAAAACCCGGGTTACCCAAGCTAAAAGTGCGTTAGTGTTAAGACTACATTCCCGTAGCGGGCTTCCATTTTTTCCTACTCGGAGATCTTCGGTAAGAAATCCCGACTTCGGGATCGATTTTGTGTTTGATAGTCGGGCGAGATGTATGAATTTGATGATGTATGATGTTTCTAGTGTGTTTTGCCCCTCAAAGTCGCCGTAACTTCGGGATGCGTAATCGAAAGTACGCTTGCGTTGAGGATACTAGTGCACAGCCATGCAGCGCCACCGCACCAAGGTCAGCCACATCGTAGCACAACGTAAGCATTCCCAACATCCTTCGTTTTGTGCGCATGTTTCATCAGAAGCACAAGACGTGGTTAGCACTCGCGCGGGTAGGCATCTAGAAACTCTGTTTCGGCGAATGTATTGGACATTGAAGAAACACGGAGATCCCGTCTCCGAGACAGTCGATGTGTCGTCGTGATTGGACTGTAAGACCTAATAGTGGATCTAATGAAAAGGTCAGCTGGGGTTTATGAAATATGACGAAAAGAAGTGGCCAGTTTTAGCCACCTTCCTTAGAAAGTTTACTGTCACCGGCCGGTACGACCTAGACTTTCAAATTCTCGAAATTTGGCAAGTGCAAAGCCTAGCATAGGGATAAAGTTAGAGCTAACACAGCGGGAATAGTTCAAGGTGGAGTGCGATGTTTTCAAAAAAATTAGGTTTAGCTGTTGATTAAACCGCCACCTCCGAGGCTATTTACATACATTCTATTCATGCCAATCATATGCTTGAGTTTAATTAGACAGACTACAACCATTTTCAAAGCCTTGAAGTCGCCTCCCGTCAGTTTCGCGGATGACGGCAAAGGCATGGCATCATATTGGACTCGTTTAAGATGTCTGAATCAGGAAATATTCTGGAAGGCAGGCCCGGTAACGTCAGCCCTAGTGCTAGGGAATGTTTGGGTGGCCAGGGCTCTCCTTGTTCTTCTCTTCCATAGACGGTTTCGGTGTCCTTTGTCGAATCAACGGGTCATTAAAATTATGCATGATAAGGCGTGAGCTGAGGAAAGCTGTACAACCGCAAATAAGCCTTCAAGCCAGTCGGTTAGAAGTGGGGGTGGATAAGCAGACGAATGTAAGTTGTTTGTATGATGTAACGCACCGTGACGGAAATCCAAGATGACGGGATGTGTCTTTGCCGCCTAACTGGCCGTGAAGGAGCACACACGTGAGTAATTGTAGTGTATGTAGTGCTACCGCATATCCTTGTGGAGGCCTGAACATGGTATTTATCAGTTTTAGAACATGTAGTAAACATCACTGTCACGTACCGGTTACTGTCCGGCTTTGGAAAAGATGGCCGAGCCCCATGGAGGCGAGATCTGATGGCAAAAATTGAGATTAAGAATAGACGACAAACTTTCCATGTCAGTCAATGTGCACATTATGGGCCAATACCGGTCACAAATGTGAGGGAGATGTCAGACTACATAGCTTTTGTTACCAGCTACCATATTAGACAACTGGACCTCCGGTGTAAAACGAAAAGACACTGTAGGCACACCGGCCGAGAGGGGGATATCACATCGCTGACAATTCCTTGCTCTTATTGTGCTGCACGCCGCAATCAAAGTGCTGTTCGTTCTTACGATGAAGTCAAAGTAAAGACGCAGATGCATGCCGCTTTGAGCAACATCGTGGAATAGGGTTATTGTACTCGCTTGGCTTAGTGCCGTCCGTGCTTCCCGGAGCTAATTGCGATGCAAGCTTGAGCTTCGTTTGAGCCTCCACAGAAACGGCATCTTCCACCCAAACGTCAATAAGCCCTCGCAGCCATATTCAATAAGCCAGCCATGAAGAGAGACTTTACGATTATTGAGCAAGATGAGTCTGGAAACGTCGTTGCTAGTTACGGCCAGACGATTGCGGAGGCTGCCGTAGGATTCCCCGTCGAGGAGCTGTTGGATTGAGATTTCTGAGTAGCTGCTGATTGAAGTGAACAGGCTACAAAGAAAGAAACATCTACACTAGCCCAACGACTCATTGCTGTATTCCTTCCGGCTGGTTTTCCGGCGAGCGTGACAGACGATTATGTTGGGTATGCCGTGCGCGGACCGAAGCCTTTCCACAGCCTACTTTTGGTGACAGCTGTCACTTGGTTGCCCTGTCATTCAAAGCTGGCTGGATGATCGTTGCACTTTTTATTAGATACCAAGATCAAATGCTGACAAGAACCTCGTGTTTTGTATCATGAAGGTATCAAATCTACGTACGAAAAATCCTCCATATCTCTCCAAACGAAGTAGATATTTATTGTACCAATGACGTCTAGGATTCTCTACAGGCATTCTCCTCTTCTATAGCCAGCCTGTTAACTTCAAGGGCCGTTCTTGAGGGTGTGTAGGAAATCCTCCTAATCCAATTAATGTGTATGATTTAACCCAAACATGAACATAACTAACGGTGTAACAAACAGGCTTCGGAGTTGGGTAATAACCGGAAACTATCGCTTTTACAATTTCCATCCTAACTTTACATGTGTGTTCAGAGATGCAAACGCTTCTGCAACAAGCGCAATGCTTCTCACAATCCTACAAGGTCTGCGATCATCCTCACTTCCAACGATCCGGCATATCCCCCGCACGTGCTGATATACTTCTGTACAGACTGTGTTGGACGTATTGCCACCATTCTCTTTGCATACAAGCTAGGCCCTGCACTTGAAGCGGAATGCAAAATGTATCGCTTCATGGCTGATATCTTTAATGACTCGGCAATGATTTTGGATTGCTTGTCTCCGAAGCTTCCACAGACAGCTAGGATCGCCATTCTATGTCTTTCTGGATCTCTACGTGCGTTGTGTGGTGTTGCCGGCGGAGCATCGAAGGCAAGCTTAAGTGTTCACTTTGCAAGAACAGGTAACGTGGGCGAGTTGAATGCGAAGGTAAAGCAGGCATTTCCCAGATTAGGAAGCGCATGCGTTTGTTGACATGCGGCAACAGGACTCCAGTCAGGAAACTGTGATTAGTCTTTTAGGAATGCTTGTAAGTTCTTGGATCTGATTCCATTGTCAATATCTGCTGTCATTTGTTGCGCCATCTTGTCGGCGTGCTATCGGAGAATTTGCCGGCGGGGATGAAAGACGCACGCATCTAAAGATTCGTTGACGTTTCATACAAGGCTGGGCCGGATTTAGCCGCCGAAGCGTGGAACGGAAACAACTGCGAGCTAGATAGCTCTCACCAGAGGAACCGCGGCATCCAATTTGTCGAAAGACAATCAGCTAACGTCTATGTCATGCATACTTAGGCCGGAAGCTTCGTCGTTTCCCACATCTCATCCGGATTCTCAACCTGGATAGTTTTAATATTCCTTCTCGGAACACATTTAGCCACCAACTACAAAGCCGTCAGATGTGTTGCCATGAATACCATGAATCGACAAAGAACAAATATATTATTCACAGAGTTAATTTCTTGTCCACCAGGCCCGATATCCATCCTTTCGCCAAAGGAAGTAGCCAAAAGGGAACACGTTCTAGAGAAAGACGGTCTACTCCGGTTCGGCAGTGGCGAAGTAGGCTTCGCGGAAATCGGTGTACCCTTCTCGACGGTAATCAAGGCCATGGAAGAAGACGCATCCGCAAGTGGTAAATCCCAATCCGAAGATGCCAAAATCGGAAGGATCCGCGATTTAGTTGAAATCTTTGAAGATAAAAACCACATCCTGTACCCAGTCTTGAGGTCTTCGGAGGTGTATCGTCTCCCTACAATTTACATCTCATTAAAGACCGGCGCGACATCAAGAGATCAAATCAAGGCCTGGACGCATGCTCTATTAGTTGCTTGCTCCTTTACAAATGATAGGATGTCTAGATTGAGTTTGCAAATCTCTAAATGTAGACATGGGGAGGTTATGAAGCGTGTCAAGGAAAGCTGTACTATGTTTGATTCTCTATTTACTCAAACTATTGACTGGAAATTATTCCAAGAAAAGGGTTGGGATTTGGATACTGCGCATATCGAAACAAGGAGTGGGTATAGGATTTCGTTAGTATCAAAGGAGGAACCTGAAAAGATGGTTCCAGAAAGTGGGTCCACCACGCCAGCATCAATTGTAATCGAGAATGTGGCGTCGGAAACCGCCTATTTGGAGATTAAGAAAGTGGTTTGATGGCGGCGAGAGACGGTGATTCGATACATAGCGGAACGGGATTGGCGGTGGGTTCGGACCGGTTGGGAACGGGTATTTTGAACGGAGGAATTTGGGCGGTTAATTTTTATTCCGCTCTTTCGATCCAGAGCTATTACTTTTTTTTTTTTGCCTGTAAAGTACGTCAAGTTGCGTAGGATGGACTGTCTATGACGAGCATACATAGAAAGCAGCGCGAGTTCGTTGCACGTTGTTAGCTGGCGGGAACAGTTGTCATGCGTTTTTTTTTCTTTTCTGTCATTAGTGCGCTGGATGAATTGGATGAATTGTATTTCTTCCCTTGTGTTTTACCCGTGGCAAGCTTCTGGAACATGAAATGGAACAATGTGAGTTTTTTTTTCCTTTCGCGAAGAAAGATAACGTGTTCGCCACTCACCCCCGATGAGCATGAGCATGAAAGGGAGATGGAGAAGGCTTAGATATATGCTGCTGGTGCTGGTGTTGGTGCTGGTGTAGTGGGCTTGTCGGATGATGATGATGATATGCTGAGATGGGATGGCTTTTTATGGTGTGTACGCCAGTGTAGTTTTTCGGCCTAGATGACGAAAATGGCTTGGTGATGGAAAAGGCTTGGTGACAGATACCACCAGTGATCATATGTACTTAGAACCACTGATAGATAGATGCCACCGTAGATATAGATAGAACCAGAATAGATAGAATCACAGATAAATAGAACCAGAACAGATAGAACCATAGATAGAACTACAGATACAGATAGACAAATCCAAAATACGTACATACATACGAATCCAAAATACGTACGGATGCGATATGCGATATGTGATGTGGTGATGTAGGATGTGTGAAACATCAGTACGTAGTTGCAGTTGCATAATCGCGACGGTCACTTCGCTTGCAGTAGTTTCGACGCTATGTTATTGGTTCCGGCGGCTTGAAAGTTGATGGTAGGGTTGGGGTGTATGGTTCCATGGATGTGGTTGGGGTTGGGGTTTATGCTTGATGCTTGGTATGGTGGATGCTGGATGCTGGATGGGTTGCCGCTTCTTGCCTTGTGCCGATATGGACTCGGGATGGGGATGGGGATGGGTGATGGGATGGTCGGCGGTCGTGGTCGGTGGTCCTGGTCGTGGTCGGCGACTCCTGCCCTGCCCTGCTCGGGTCGGGAAATCTCGTGATATTGGTGATACTGGTGATCCCAGAAATCAACGAAATACCCGCGATCCTCGAGATATAGATAATCAGCGGCCTTGGGATAGATAACCAGTGGCCTAGAGACTACTGTTGGAACTTGCTTTGGGCTTTGGGCTTTGGTGGCTTTGGGGTTGCGGGGTTGGCTCCTGGCTTTGCTGGGCTGGTGATTATGATGATGATGGTTTGGAAGTCTCCACCATAGAAACGAAATCCGTGAAACGAGTGGAACTAGTAGAATGCATGGGATGCGTGGAGCTGATTATGTAAACACATATCTATATCTACAGCACCATACAGATTCACCAGATTCGCCAGATTCACCAGATTCACCAGATTCACCAGATTCACCAGATTCACCAGATTTACCAGATTCGCTACACAGAGACCCTGAGTCTTAACATTTCGCTCCCGCTTCCGCTCCGTGTGCCGTAAGTTTCTCACTCTAAATTTCAAGTTGTAAGCGAAACTTGTTTAATATGGTGAGTGAACTATGGTGAATGAAAAGCTTATTTTTAATCGTTTATTTTTACATATTCTTGCAAGTTTTTAATTGGTATACAGACCCTGAATTTGAAGTCGCCTGTAGCCGGATGGTTACTAGATCGAGATATAGACTGCAACCCAGAAATCTTGAAAGTTGAAATAGAAACAGAGAAATAGAAATAGAAATAGAAATAAACTTTTTCGGTTCTTTTCGGTTTTTAGTTCTTGTTTTTGTTCTTGGCTTGTTTTGAGTTCGTCGTTATCATTCTTGGTTCGTCGTTATCATTATCATTATCATCGTCAAATGTCATATCATACCATACCATACCATAAGAGCATGAAACAAAAGCAGAAACTAAAGCTCGTGATGATTACGATTATGAGATCCTTTACCCGCCCGCCAGTGCAAGATGATTCAAACCCCCGCCCTGCACTGCACCGTCTCGCTACGTCGTAAATTCTAAATTCCAAGTCCAAGTCCATCAGAGAACTCTAAAATCTTAACCCAACCCAACCAGCCCCAGCAACCGGAACCGCAGCGGAACGGAAAAACTACGGGAGCCAAGACTTACATACTGAACCATGGTCCTGCGCACGCCGCACGCCGCACGCCGCGCAATCTTCGGTCTATGCTCCATGCCAATACCCGCTAGATAACTGTACTGTAGATAACTGTAGATAACGAAGCTGATCTAATATCTATAGCACCATAGGGCCTTTATGGATCTTCTCCCGTTACTTTCCGCCGTTACTTTCCGCTGGGCTTTGCTGGGCTTTGCTGGGCTTTGCTGGGCTTTGCTGGGCAGGGCAAAGCCAAGCCAAGCCAAGCCATGCCATGCCAAGAATCTTCGGAGAATTTACAGAATCTTCAGAGAATTTACAGAAGAAATTGAAGATATGGTAAGATATGATGAGATAGAAGATAGGTTAAGCCCCCCCCCCCCCCCTCAAGTGGCGAGTTGTGAGATTCGAGATACAGGGTACCCGGGAAACGTAGGAACGTAGGAACGACGGAGAAAAAGGGCTTCTACATATAAAGGTTTTGATAAAGATTATAGTACCATATCGTATCGTGTTGTTTCAAGGGGTTGGGCTTGGGTTTGGGTTGGGCTTGGGTTGTGGATGATGTAGATTATTCGAAGATCTGATGGAGATGATGTAGATTATTCGAAGATTTGATGGATCTGATCTATGTAGATATGTATAGATCTTTGTATCTACATATAGATCTCCGTACATATCAACAAGTAGATCCACCATAATCCCATCTATAATCCCATCTATAATCCCATCTATAATCCCATCTCTTATCCTATCCTATCTCACAGTATATCTTCCTACCTCCCAACCTTCCCACGTACATACCTCCCAACCTTCCAACCCTCCTACATACCTTCCTACATACCACCATGTAAACATCGTAGCAGAGTAGGACTTTTACCAGAGATCTACCAGAGATTTACCAGAGATTTACCGGAGCCGGAGCCAGACGGAGCCAGTCGGAGTCGGAGCAGAACCCTAATTGTCTTATGTACCTAATGTACATGTCTTACAAGTGTATCACCTGTGGCTGGAACTAGGGACTAGGGACTAGGGACCGGGGTGGGGTGGCTGGGGACCGGGGCTGGGGACCGGGGCTGGGGATTGGGATGGGGTTGGGTGATTCAGTTCATATGCTGTTGCTTGGTTGGGTTGCTTGGTTGGGTTGCTGGTTGCTTGGGTTGGGTTTGGTTATGTAATTCCCTAAATTCGTCATTATCATTGTCATTATCATCTCTATGCTTGCTATATACGATGGCATATACATCCTCTAATCTCAGCACGTAAAGTTATTCTAAAGTTTTGGTGTTGATACCATACCGTCTTTAAAGTCTAGGTACAATTACAGTACAGTTCGACTGTACCTAGATTTATCTCAACATGATGGGACGACGATGATGAGGACGATGATGATGGTGGTGGTGGTGGTGGTGGTGGTTTGTAGCATACATACGGTACCGTGACAAAAGTGACCGTCACTTTTCTGTGCTAAGCGCCGCGCGGGGTGACGGTCACTTTTGTCCAGCACCTCGTACCTTTCCTTTCGTGCATAGACAAGGCGATGACAGCATCCCGAAATATACAAAGTGGCAAATTACATATCCACCAGCAAGAATTTCAAGAATTCAGCAAGTACCCTTACTTAGTTGTAGATTTTAGATTTTAGATTTTAATAGATTTTAGAGTTTAGAGCCATTTGCTATGTTTGTTTATGTTAAGTGTTTATGTTAAGTTTTAGGATGGAAGATCGATTCGTTTATTCGTTTTTTTGTTTCTTTCCTTCTTTTTTGCTTCTACTGTTCCATCGTTGGTTGGTTGACCATTGCGCTGCTGACCGTCGTTGCGCTGTTCATCAGATCCTGTTTCCTGTTTCCTGTTTCGTTGGTTTAATGGTTTGATGGAAGCTTCCATAGAAGCCAGAAACCCAGCTATCCAGCTACCCAGCGCTTCCATCCAGCATCCAGCATCCATCGTTCATCCATCCATCAGCGGTCATCAGCGGTCATCGTTGCTCGTTTATTATTTTTCAAGTTTCTTTTATCGCAGCGGGTGGTTCATCATGACGATGATTATCGATCATTACTAGTAAGAATCTGGTTGAAGATCTGAAGATCGTCTATGGTTTTTCTCTGATTAACTATTCTCCCATTCACCCATTCGTCTGATTGGTTTGATTCGTCTGTGGTTCGTCTGATTCGTCGATTTGTTCATTCGTTCATTCGTCCATTTGTCGATTAGTCGATTAGTCGCGCCTGCTGGTGGATGTATGTACAGTACAGTAGTCGCTTCGCACGCTGCATCAGGCTTCAAGCTTCGGGCTTCACTACTTCAGGCTTCGCAGGCTTCGCAGGCTTCAGCATCTCCCTCTCTTACTTTCTCTCCTTCCTCGTCAAGTAACAGAGCAGCAGAGCGGAGTGTGGCAGGTGCCAGGTTGTCCACTTTTTGGGATAGGTCTAAGTTAGAGGGGCTATTCTGGAAGGAGGGGGGTTTGGAAGATATAGTGGGGCTTGGAGGCTTGGAAAGTTATAGCAGGGGGGGCTTGGAATATAGAACAGGGGTTTTAGAATTTTGGAAAAAGGAAAGGGTTCTTCTTTTTCTTCTTTTTTCTTTTTGTTCTTGTTCTCTTCTTTCCCTTCTTTGCGCTTTTAGGGTTCCCTTTTTATCGCAGAATTTATTTGTCTATTCTCAATACAGCTACAATTATGGCATACACTACTGCGGGAGAGAGTTAGAAGATGACATCTCACATCTTAAATACTCCACCATACATATCAGCCTTCTTGCTTTGGTGGCCTTCCTTTGCAGGTTTATGGGTAGAGATACAGACAAGTTATGCACAACTTACCTACCTACCTACATCCTCTGAAATGGATTGGCTCAAGGAGACTTGGCTAAGATATGCACAGCGGGCAGAGAAAGCGAAAAGATGATTTCAAGAGAGAAGGAAGGAGCACAAGCAGCCGCAGCTAACTGGGGAGAGAAGGAAGGGATGGATGAAAGTGGATTAGCCTTCTTTTTAAACCCCAAGGGCTGCTACTACTGACTGAGCTTGCTTGACCCGGCTTCACTGGGCTTCACTGGCTTCACTGGCTTCGCTGGGCTTTGCTGGGCTTCACAGGGCTTCGCTGGGCTTCATTGCGCGGCGTACGTACGGCGGCGTACTCTTTGCCTGTTGCTTGCTGGGCGTGTGCTGCGTATTTCCATTTTCAAATTGAAACGCATGCAAAGCATGAACCACCACCACCCACCTTTCATCATCCAGTTGTACACTTTTTTTTTACTGTTCCTCTCACGACGCAGTGCGCAGTCAGCAATTATGGTTGTGGTGGTGGTGTCGCTGCTGCTGCTGCTGGTGGGTTCAGGTTAATTTTGCGGGTGCGAGGTGGTGCACGGACGAACGAAAGAACGACACCCACACCCACCCCCCTCTCAGTGCCCACACCAGCCCACAGCCCACAGCCCATAATCCAACCCACCCACCCACCCTCCCTCCCTCCCATCCACCCACACCGTTGAGAAGAGCGCAAGAGTCTAAAAAGAAGAGTAAACTAAGGTGGAAGATTCGATTACCCTTGCTCTTCTGCAAAGTAGGCTATCCTAGCTTCTCCCTCTTCCCTGCAAGTCAGGGATTCTACAAGTCTGCGCTCTCCGGCCCCCTCCACAGGTGAGCGTCGCACCACTTAGCCTACAGGGATCCCTACAGAGATGCACTTGACTATTTAGGCTTAGAAAGTCTCTACTAACACTAGTTTGAACCAGAGGAACGAGAGAGTACGCTACTGATGCAGTAGAACGCTACTGCAGAAGCTAGTGGATTGTGGACTAGTGAATCCTAGCAGACCTTGTAAGACCTGGTCAAGGGGGACTAGCAGGGGCTAGCAGACACACCCGTCCACACCCATACTCCACACTGGCTGCGAGCAAATCCAAGGTCAATACATATCGCGGTTAACCCCCCCAAACCGTGCAGGTTACAACCAAAGGGCAGCAGCAGTTCAACCACAGCAGCAGCCAACAACACAAAGTCAAAAGGAAATCTACAACTATCCGAAATATTTCGACAAGGAAAGAAATAGGAAGGAATTAGGAAGGATTAAGGAAAGGGCAAAGGAAGAAATAAGAGGATTGAAAAGAAGTGAATTCGAGAATATCATTCCGAAAATCAACAAACATCAACAGACAAATCACTCGAGATTTCCGAAACTTCGAATACATACTACAGACATATACTCGACACAGCGAACTTTAATTCGACTCCGATTCGACATTTCTATTTTCTAAACAGGGAAAAAAAGAAGAAAGTGTTGAAGAAAATTCGAAAAAAAGTAAAACAATAACAAATAACATCGAAACAAAAACTTCGTACATGCCGACTCAGTCTTTCGCATAAGAAGTTTGGTTTTGATTCGAAAATATTTGGAGGATTTTAAACAATTCAGTATTAATTCCCTTCATTATTCGAGCCATTTCAATCTGCGATTAAACACTTGTCAACACACTCCTTCAACCGCTATGTGAGTACCTGAAAATCGGCAGCCGAGAAAAAAAAAACCGGGAGCCTTGAAACTCCCGCCAACCTTTGATCTTCAAAAACTAACCAGTTTTCTCCAGACAACCACACATCGTGCCCGGGACCACGCTCCCTCACGACCAACCACCACCATTCAACCCTTTCAGAATATGACCCGCTCCCATCGTCCCCCATCCCTAAACCTCTCCTTAAGCTCCCGCGAGAGTTCACCGAGCCGATCATCCTCTGAATCCACCGCACCAGCCGCCATGCGCGTCTATCCCAGCGGGCCCTACTGCTTCAAGCAGCCAACTCTGCACGATGTGCTCAGTAACACTGCTCCCCCTCCATACACATTAAGTGCCTTTATGGCCTACCTTTCACAAAACCACTGCCTAGAAACCTTAGAATTTACTATGGATGCATCCCGCTACCGAAAACACTACAACAACATAACCAACCCAGCAGAAAACAGCTCAGCAAACAGCAAAGACTGTGCATTTGTCAGAAAGCTATGGAGGAAGCTATTAGATGCATATATCGTCCCCAATGGACCGCGGGAGGTGAACCTACCCTGCAACATCCGCGACCAAATTCTTTCCATCCCCAACCTCCGAACCCCACCTCCTCCCGAGGCTCTCGACCCCGCCGTAGAAATCGTACACGAGTTGATGCAAGAATCCGTTCTCGTTCCCTTCCTGAGCGAAATGAGCAATTCAACCTCCTACACAGATCCCTGCACAGTAGGATTCCGATCCTCGAGTCCACCCACAGAAATCTACCAACCATTTCCTCACGGAACACAAGCGATGGGTCAATCATTAGATGAAAGAATGCTTCATTCCCATCGAACACATTCTCCTCCTTCTCCTGTGGATTACTCCGCTTCCTACTCTGTACCTTCCCGTCATCACTCAAGATCCTCCAGTCCCTTCTCCGCAGCTTTGGGCTGGCATCATTCCCGTGCTTCATCCCAACCTCAACATTCCAGCCAACCTCACCCCGGTAGCCAGCATTCCCATCTTTCCCAGACATCCCAGACATCCCAGACATCACAACAGTCCTGGCAATCAAGCGATATGTTAATGGAAGACAATTCCGGCGCTTCAACACCGAACTGGGGTTCTCCAATGACTCCGCCTACTACTCCTCCTGCTGGGGAATTCTGTACCTCCCCCCGAAAGGGTGAGCGCGGTTGGAAACGTATGGCTGGGGGATTAGGACGAGGTCTCGGATGGGGGAGAAAGAAGGAGGGTCAGTATAATCACTGGTAAACCCTGCCGTTCACTGTCTACTGTAACACCACTGTACTTTTACGATTTCCTTTGTCTTTTGCTTTACTTTGCTTTGCTTGTTTATTGGTCAACGCAGCGCGGCGTCACGGATTGCTTTGTTTTTTTTGACTTTGACTTTGACTTGTATATATCCCTATTTCCCTGTTTTCTATTGTATTGTATTGTATTGGTTCCCCGGGCATTGGGCTGGAGTTTTTTTTTTTTTTTTTTTTAAGGAGTCTTATGGGTATGGGTTGCGGTTTATATTGTTTTTATCTTTCTTTCTTGGTTTTTTCATCCTGTTTTATCTTATTTCCCTTTTTCCCTTTTTCTCTTATTTCTCTTGTTATTCTCAAAGGGGGTATCAAAGGGGCAGGGTAGCGGGGTAGCAGGATGGGACAGTGGGACGGTGTTAGAGGTGACTATCAACTTTTTTCCGCCTGGATCTTGGGTTTCTGGGCTTCTGGGCTTCTGGTTTCTGGGCTACTGCTACTGCTACTGCTACTGCTATGTAATGTGAAAATATTGGGATCTTGGGTTTGGTATTGGGACTTTTGGTATTGGGACTTTTGGTATTGGGACTTTGGGACTTTGGGTATGGTGTATGGTGTATTGTATGTTATCATGAGTTGGGGGGTGGGGGGTGCATCGCGGCCGGATTTATTACTGGCGCTGCAAAATGGTGGAGGGAGGAGGGGGGATGTATAGGGGGGGATATGGGATGTATATAGGAATATGGGAATGGTATATGCTGTGTGCTGTATAAATACTACTACTACTACTACTACTACTACTGATGCTTGGATATATGGTTGTGAATATGCATGTGAATATGGCTGTGAAGAAAGGAATTTTTGGTGTTTAATTTTTGTGGTTGTTGAAAAGAGAGAGAGAGAGAGAGAGAGAGAGAGAGAGAGAGAGGAAAAAATGGTATTTGGATTCTGGAAACTGGGGTTTGGAAACTGGGGTTTGGAAACTGGAAACTGGAAGCTTCATTCCTGGGGTCTAGGTATTGATGTAATAACCTGCATAAGGGAAAAATACGAAACTTCAAGAAAACATCACAGTTCACACTCTTCACTTCGATACTGTATACTGTATACTGTATACTGTATAATTGATTTTTTTGGGGGGGGGGAGATAGAACGATGGAAAAGGTATCTATAAACCAGTATGAAAGATTGAATCTACATCATAGCATGCGATGAATTTTAGTAGCGCCGGGGGGGGGGGGGGGGGGTGGTTATTTGACAGGTTTTGGGTCTTGGCCATTGGGTATCTGGTATACAGTATTGCCAAGACAGGATATGGGATGTGGATATTATCAATATTTCAAAGTTTCAAAGTTTCAATGCATAAGATCAAGAAAACCTTATCCGAAGCCTCCGACGGCATACATACATACGACTTAACTTAACTTGACTTGAATTGGCCGGAGCTCAGACATCAACCAATTGTGGAGCCTGTATGTAATTAGTAATTACTTGACTGCTGGAATCGTTAAATAATTTTACTACTATGCTATGCACAGGAACAGGAATAAGAACAGAAAGGATGAAAAATAGGATGAAAATATAATATCTCCGATAGACTACATGGAGTTGTTGGTTGCTGTCTGAACACTGGACACTGGATACTGAACACTGGACATTGGACATTGATTCCCATTGACGCCCGCTGCGGAGACGGTAATAGAGACTCGCGGTCCCCATGCATCTGCTTGCTTCCCCTCCAGATTTACTTCTGAAAACTTACTGACTTGCAGATTTACTAGCTTGCAGACTTACTAGCTTATTAGCTTACTAACTGCTCCACTGCTCCACTGCTCCACTGCTCCACTGCCACGAGATCCTCGTGTGCTGATACCGATGTCGACAAAATTGACCGATACACCGCATTGAATGATCTGATCCTCTGGCGAAACCGATATGACCCGTAATCCCACGAGGTATTTTATGATCGGCGAAGATCCTGATATGAAATGAATCAGTAACCAAAATCTTCTAAGCTAAATTCATCCCAAAGCAAAGACAGCTGTTACAGTTACAAACTTTACTGTGCGTAGACCTAGATAGACATATATCTGGTTTGTAACAAATGGGGTTTTTTGGAAAGTTTAGAATTTCCTCTTATGCTATATCATAGTGATGTGCAGAATTTGGCTATGGCTATGGCTAGCTAGGCTTTACTGTGGTTTTGTTTATGAGCCTAGACATGGCTAATGGCTGTGGTGTCTTCGGTCTTCGGTCTTCGGTCTTCGGTCTTCGGCCACTGATGAAATATACCAAGCCCTAAAAAGCCTTCTACGCCTACGTACGTCTCATAGAAATCCCTCCGAACATCAAAGTGCTGAGGTTCATATAAAAGTCCAGTTCAGTTAAATATGAGCAGAGTGCAAGAGTTCCCTTTGTAAAGGCACGGAACATGAGTATTCCGAGCCCCCGCCGCCGTTTATCCCCCCCCCCCCCCCCCCCCATATGAGAGATAACTTATCCCCACTTACTTTCACCATCTAAACAGCACCTCATAATTGATAAAGAGGCTGAGCTAATAGTGCATTTGTTTTGCTGAACCGGCGAATATGATATATATGTAATAGGCTTGTTTATAACAGACGGATACTGTACATCCGAGACTAGAGACACGCCCTTTTCAGTATGTGCATAAACAATTTGCCTCTCATTCGCCGTACGGGGGTTATCAATAAATACCTACAGATTACATATCCCGTGATAATCTAATTGCTCTTTGCAATCTTTTAATCAAGAAGTGTGGAAACTAAACCCTTACTTACATCGGTCCCGTGGATCAGTAAAACGATAACGATATATTGTTATAGTGATTGATGAATAGTTCCCTATGAGCTACATATCTATCAGTTTCCTAGGTTTGTTATACTATATTTGATAGTCTGGAAATCTGTAGAGGTGTAAAGATAGATGCAGATGATGCATAATAACGGTCAACCGATGATCAGTCCCTTACATTCCCATCTATATTCAACAACCCATCATCTGTCCTATTAAAATCTCCCCATCAAACACTAAATTCCACGGAACCTACAGTTCCGAATATCGAAACAATATCAATGCACCACTAGATATCTCACGCCTTACGAAAAACTATCTAGTTTGCATATAAGCGACGAGAGAGAAACTTGAAACACGGGACGATGGTGGAACTGCACTTTGTTTACTTTGTGTAACAAGACTCTTGAATAAACCCCCATTAAGCACGGCTGCAATCGAGAGTTCGGGTTACACGACGTTGATGCATGCTACGTACTTGCAGAGAAGACACGAGAAGCGGAGAAGGGTGAGGCAAAAACAAAAAAAAAAGAAGGCAGTTGTTTCGAATTGTTATGCATTCTATTTGTATCCTACATCTGATGGCTGACATCTGTGACATATCAAGGTAGGGCTTTGGGATTGAATAAATATGCAACCTTTCGGAACCTGGGGCTAAAAAAAAAACATCTACATACCATATTTGATACTTGAGGCTCAAACATAATAAATAAACATCAGCCATCGGATTTCGCACATGCTGGAGCTTGTAAGAAAGTGAGCTTCACTTCGGGTTTATGCGAAATATGCGTGCTGACTATGAAAAATGCTTTTGAGCTTCCTTTCAAGTAAAGTACACCATTGATAGTTCTTTCCATTTATTTCGCATGTCACTTTACATACCATACATACCTCTAACGCACGCCATTTGTTGCCCTGTACGGAGTTGAGCGAAGCAGCGTGCGCACAGAGTCAAGTGCAGAAAACCACAATCCCACAACCTCCACGGTATGTACATAATACGCTACTGAATTTCGTTCGCATGCTCACTCTTCATCCTAACCTAAGATCCGAAAAAGCCTTCGGCTACACCTTCACTAATACAAAAAGTGAAGTGCCAAAAAAATTTCACCTCCTCAACTGCCAAAATTTTAGACGAGATACGATAGTCTCGGTGAGTGTCTCACGCGGAGGTTTATTCAATTCTAAGGCCCGCCTGCCGCCTACGTAAATTTTCATAGCCCCGAAGTGAAGTAAAGTAAAGTAAAGTGAAGTTTTTTTTATATTACGAAATTTATTAGCTATGGAGTAGTTATACCATTCCATACATAGCCGGATTACAAAAGTCGGCAGAATTAATTCTCCGCCGCCGATGTCGTCCAAGCTTTACACACCGCTGTTTCGCTGCGCACTCCGGGGGGAAAGAGGGAGGGGTTCGTCAAAGTCTCGCTTAAGACGGCTGTTTACTTCCTAGTCGTTTCTCTTAGTATTAAATCTAGCTGGGGCTAGCCCGCTTGGTTACGAGAACGAAACTCCTAATTCTAGAATTCCATATGGTAAAGCTATGTATCTAGGGTACTGCTACGATAGAATAGGGATGTGAATGGAATAGGGTCCATGCATGTCAACGGTGAAGACAGCTATGGATGGGTAGGATACTTGGAAGGTCTTCATAACGTTCACCATACCCTTTGCCATGGCTATGCAGCCACAACCGTAATTAATCATGTATGTGTGTTTGCCTCCTTGTCATGATCTTCCCCCATCCTACATCAGACCTTCCTTCCTCCCTTGTTATAATTCAATCTGTAAACACCATCAAGTTTTTTCAACCAGCTTCCTTTCTCTATAAGCTAGCACAAGACAATCTTCCAGAAGTCTTACAAGTCGTCTTAACTTCCACAATATCCTAACTACCCTCACGTGTATCATAGGACTATCCTAAACCAACCTCATAATCCTCATCCGTCCTGAACTAGCTCTAATCTATCTGGATCTATATATCACCTGCCCTGGAAAAGCAAAGACTGCTGCTTGAACCTTCCCATTCAGGAATGGAATATTCTGCGGTAACTGCGCGCGCACGGACATCTTGTTGGAATTGATGCAAGAAAGTGAGATGGTAGGTTGCTAGATGGTTCACCGGTCCTGGGCCGTGCGGCCATGGGGAAGGGATGATGAGGGTTGTTGGGATGTAATTTCTCCGTTATGCTAGCTAGCTAAAAACTTGAGATGGTTATGACGGGCATTATGTTATGATGTTTACTTATCCAGGCTGAACTGGAATCGACTTGTAAAAGGGACCGAAGAAAAAAAAAATTGAAGTTTAATAGGTGTACATAGTTAGATATGGAGTCATGCTATGAGGTCATATCGGTATAACTTAACGTAAGGTACAACATACATATTAATCGCGGTGTGTCTGTCGGTCGGTCAACATCTTGAGATCTGACCGTCCTGTCTGAGCAAGCGGACATCGCGGTAATAGTTAAAGTATCAATTGAGTCATTGATAATCAAAGTTTCAACGTCTCAGACTTTGTCATCTCATATCTTCGGACCCCGAATATCTCGCTTGTCGGACATCGTTTTCCCAGACTTCTCAAGGGCTCCCAGGGGTCGTTTAACTTCCTGAACTCAGTTTCCGAGATGTCACCGAATTTCGAGATCCGAGCGTGCGCGGTACACCCAGATGGTTACCGACCGCGTTGTATGTGCTGACCGCTTCACCGGTGTCGCTATCCTTTGAGCGAGAGTCTCGAGATGTCTCAACAACTGCAAGCTACGCGCGTGGCTGAGGTCGGGAGCAACGCTATAACATGTACGTAGTTCTTGTTATTTGAGACTAACTTTTGAAGGTTAAAGAGAGTCGATCTCATCTGAAGCAAGTTAGCTGCATCTCAAGAGATGAGGCTATCATCTCACGTCTCATCTCGCCTCTCGCTTTCTCTTGCTGTTCAGACGTTGTCTAATGTTTCTGTCTTTCGTCTGATTTTTTAGGTCCTTGTCGAGGAGATGGCGATGTCTGTGCGCTCCGGCTTGGATGACGACACGCGTTTTTGGCAGGTAGTTAACGTTATTTCAAAACTTATTTCGACTTATTTCGCAAACTGCGCTTGACGGTCAGAATGATGAGCAACAGGAATTGATACTCTTGTTAATCCTTTCTTGGCAAAATACTCTTGGCGATGAGATTAGCATCGCTGATGAGGGATGGGAATAAATAAAATAGATCGTCGTGAGGGTTGCACCCTGTTCAGAAGGGTGATCCTCCACCTGAACAAACTCCATATCGTCCTCGCCAAGAATATGGACAAAATAGAATGATCTCTCCGAGGTTCGTGTCAACTTAGCTGTGTTCACTTCACCTCGGCCTTGTCAAAAAATGAGCCAAGACATCAAGAGTCAGACCCCGTCAGAGCATATCGCTGCTGTTGAGACTGGCCTCTAACCGAAATTAAACTGATTTACAGCATGAGTAACCGAATCCAACTGCGGCTGCTTCCTCCGTTTTGCACTTTTCCCATTCCCATCTTTGCAGTATTTTACAAGGCATTTCACGCCCGTTATGCGCCCATGATGAAGATGGGTTAGTACTCTGCTCTCTTTCCTGCCAGACTGTCCGTATCGCCCCGCCACCTGAAGCTCAGAGGTCCGAGGTAGGTTAGATGAGCAGCAGAAGAAACTGAGATTGGAATAGATCTGTTCATCATCCTGGAGAACCCGCCACATGGCCGGGAATTTCGTGGCTTGCCAATAGTTCTCCAGGATGTTACGCAGCGCTCTTTGACATAAATAGAGTTACGGTGGTTATTAATCGTGAATAATCAGCCTTTCTACTTGAAAAAGTCTAAGAGTAATTTTGAGTAATGCTCTTTGTACTCTTGGCCTTCTGCTCTCAGGCTCGCTCAGGCTCCTCCAGGCTCGGCACTGTTGGGGTAGCCTTATGAGGCATTGCAAATCGCGGGGGACACGCCGTAGGGTGCAAACCTGCTCTAAGATCCCCAGATCAGATCTCCTACATAGAAGTCCTCGTGATGTGGTAAGGCCGTCTGTAGGCTGGGCTTTTGAGATTTGCTGACACTGGGACGTGCAAAGATGTCCAAACGTAACTCTTCCCTGAGCCCAATCATCCCTGAGAATCCCCAGGCTCTAGGATTCACCGTTTCATCTCAATGATGTGTGAGTCCGTGACGTTTCGGTTCCAATCGCAATCCATTGAATCCTTGAAAACAACCATAACCCCGTGCCGTGTCGTTGCAACGGGGATATCTAGGTTCTATTTTTATTAACTGACCCGCGCAACCGCGAATTGACCCCGAGGTTCGGACACCAAAAACACGGCTCGACTACGGCTTCTTTTTCGGTACAAGCCTCCGGTGGTTGTTATTATTACGGCATCAGATACGACTGTAGGCGGTGGCGTAGGCATGAGCTCGGGCCGGTTGCACCCGTATCGGATGTTATTCCGTTTATCTATGGAACATATGGGTCCTTTAGTACCTACAGCTCCGCTCCGATGCCGGTGTGATTGCCGTGCGGGTTTTCCTACAGATAGAGATGATGTGTCTGTCGATTACTTTGCTCTGCGGGTCCCGAGGCAGCTATGATTGACATGCCTACACCCCTCTAGGGTTCGGACTCCGGGTGAGATAGGAGATTAGTATTTCAAAAGTTCACCGAGCACAGCTGTAGGAAAATCTCTCCATAGTGGAGTTTAAACACGACTCCGTGGCTACGGACCGTCCTAGAGGCACAGTTGCCTGGTCCGCGGGTTTTTTGTAGGTTGAAGCGTAGGCGTAGGCGTCATAACTTCATCGACCGCGTCGTCGGAGCAAAGATGAATCCAAACTTAGAGTACACCCGACCCGGGTGAAGAAAGGGGAATTGCTATTCTGAACAACTGGGCCGGTCTAAAGATACTACTAGGGACACTTAATAGATGTTATCCGGGTTGTGCGTTGTCGTTATAGTTGAACGGCGCGTGAACGCTATGATCAGAATTCCTACTCCGTGGTCATGGAAGCGGAGAATGATATTCTAGAATTCCGTACTAACTCTGGCGTTGCTACGTCACAGGTACCATTGCACAGCGTAGGCACTAATTATACCCTCCGCGTGTATGGTGGACACTACGGATAATTCTCCACAACCGTCTGGACTCTTCTTCGATGACTGATCCAGAATACGGCAAGATACTAACAACTGCCCCACTCTAGAACGTTAACATCCCGGGTACGAAGCTTGAAGTGAAAAGTACGGGTCCGTGAGGGTGATGGAAGCCTGAGGAGCTACCTGACAATTTCTGATTTCTGCCTCAACCCCGTGTTCTAGAATACGAAGCGTCGAAGATCGAAGCAAAGAACCGGCCCCTCAAGGTTCTGCTTTAGCCTCAGAAGAATAGTCTCGAAGTATCACGAAGCGTCGAAGCACAAAACCGGGCCCGACGTCGAAGCGTTACGAAGTATCCGACGCCGCCGCTCCATCCTCGACGTCGAATCCCAGGATAGTGATCCTCCAGTTCCTTCCAGACTCGCAGCCACGACGTTCCAACGGTCTAACGCTGCCGAAAAACTAGAATTCTGACAACTCTTCCATTACTACAGAACAACGCCACAGAATTCAATAAGATCTGACAGCCGCCTATTGCTATGCCATATTTAGTCATCTAGAGTAGCAGTGCCACATAATGGCTTAATCCCATACGCGTCATGGACTGATTCCAACAGCAGCAACTTTTGCCGGGAATTCTACGCGGTGCACATGGGCACCACACATATCAGCCATCCTATGTACAAAGCTGCACCAAATGTGTTTAAGCGGCGTAGCTTATGAGCCACATTACTGGATTCAAGGAATATCAAACCTGGTTTCCGGATATGACTATTGATAAGCGCTGCGCGGCAGCGCAAATTTGGACGACGTCCGGGGATGTCGTGGTGTGTGAAGTATCTGGCGCCTGGAATTCATATTATGAAATGTGCCGCCGATAAGCGCCGGGGACATATTTTATCCTTACAGCATACACCCCCACTTGATCACATCATAGCTACTCTAAAATGCCAGCGGCAGCTTCACCGGAGGTTTCCGGGATGACATACGTACGATTCCCTGTTATTCTTTGGGTTCCTTGTAATTTCTGTGGACGATATGCAACGGTAAGGTGCGTAAGGAACACATAAGGAACATACGGTTTCTAGAAAGGCGCGCATTACCGCGGCGCGGATGCAGATTTCCACATCCTGGTGTGAAAAAGCTTATTTTCGGTATAAAAGTATACCATCAGGTATGTGGCCGACATGCTTGATGATGATTTCACCGAGCAGTGTTCCGATGGGTGGTTGGTTTGCAGTTTTGTTTGCACTTTTTGTTTGATACCTTGGAAACTTATGGATACCTTTACAAGCGTTGATAAAATATTTGCTGGCACGGTATGTAATCGGTATTTACTTGGAGCATAGAGTATTTATGTCGGAGAAACACCTTAGCTAACCCCCCTCCCCCCTCCTTCAGACAGCCCTACATCTCAGACCCCGCCTCAAACACTCACCCGTCTTCAGTGTGTACCCACTCTGGTGGTGGCTGTTTCACGAGATCGGAAAACTCTGACCAGTGTCTGACGGACCATATGAAGGCCAGATGGGATGTACTACCGCCACGGGTGGGGGTTAAAGTTTGCTAAGATGGCATTATGCGGAATCTTTCGGTGAAACTTTCTAGATGCACATGATATTGCTTTTCAAGTTTTACAGGCGGCAAGCACGCGGCTGTTGGTAATACGGGTGGAAAGAAAATTTATTTCGGGAACTGGAAGCCGGTTTAGGATACTTTCTGGAAGGTGGCTGCTGAGAGTTTTCGGGATGATAAGGATTATAACATCGACTATTAATGAGGTATCACTCGTAAAATTTTCTACGGTCAGCATTCTGCCTACTACCATACCATAAGCGTCTTTGAATTCCGAACTTGCCAGATTTTAGCTATGATCTACCTATTCTTTCAGACTTATTGTGAAATCATCCATCTAGGTTACTTTTACGCTGGTTGATGTTTCACAACAAAATCTTACTGATCCACAGCTTACACGAACTAAGATTTGGATCACGTCGTGAATACCGAATTCTAACGGTCAATTTAGCGCTCCGATGGACGTGGTATTTGGTCATGATTGATAAAAATTTGCAATTTGCTGACTGTAACCCGTGATGAGAAGGTGTTTGTGTCATTGAAAAGGTCGCGAGCTCTAGGCAATACTGTTCCCAAAATCGCTACACCCGTCATACGCTTATTCAGCTCCTGATTCCTTCGATATGTGTTCTACTCTAGTTTCTGGGCAGACAAAATAACCGGGAACTTACATATGCAAGAACCCAAGATCGTATCTAGAATGTGAGACAGCGCTTTTAAACCCCTGTAACCCTGGTAGATTTTATTCCTTGTATGTATGTATGTATCCCCCGCTATTCATAACGTGACAACGGTGTGAGAACACCAGAGAAACATGTTTCTCAGAAGGACAAGGAATATTGCATCATGCTCATATATGCTGACGCGAGAATCTTCCATACCACAGTCCTCCCTGTACCACACCATTACCTTATGTACGCGAATACATTCGGACCACCCCTCAATTCACGGGGCTGTACGCAGGGCTGGATATTAATCTGCATAGATATTGATAGGTACATATGATATGAACGGCAAATTCCAGGATTCCACAGTAACCGTCATCATGACTTTATTACCATAACTGATGAACAAACTCCGATGCATGCGTGGTACCGCCGATCCCTGGTAACATAGAGTTCCGCTTTGTATTTAAATAGATTGAGGGGCTTGTCCGTTTTGTTTAACGTTGTGTCATATATCAAAATGGTGGGATGTCTTGGATGCAGAGAGGACTATGCAGGCAAGGCAATTCCATGTTTGACGTTGTGAATGTCTCGCAGCTAGCTGGGGTGGTGTTTAATCTATTTACTTGAATGTCTGTATATTACGGTTAAAAGGGAAACTTCGCCCAGAATTATGGTTGCCTACATAAAACCCTATTTCAATCGCCCAAGATTATTGCCAGATATCAATAATTTGTCCTACTCCGGGGGTAGAGTGGATAATTATCAAGTGGGTGTCTCCAAGCAAGCCTAGAAATATTTATACCCACTCATTTCCAAATCACATCTGGGTTTTGTGTGGAATGCAGAGTAATTTATGATAGCCTTGTTCGTCATATTAATCTGCAGTCCATAACTGGAAGCCCAATATATGCGCCTGCGTGGTGATAGGTAGAGCATACATGGAAACACGGCATGCAGCCAAATTGACATACGCACATGAAACAAAGTAGGTATATCACATCACAAAATATATGGTTGATGCCTTTAGAGTTACTTAAATGGCTGGGACCGAAAGGATGGCCAAAGCATGGTTCGAACGTTTTCCGTAATAATATGGAAACAAATAGAACGCTACCCCATCTATCGTGCAGCAACGTATGAAATGTCTTAAAAGTCGAAACATATATCTCCCCATCTAGCCTGATCAGCCTCGGTGTTCTCGAAGTACAATGTAATCCATCCGATATGATGTATGCATCAGCAAAATATTAATTCCGCGTCATGGGAGATCTTAATACTGTAACAGTACCAACTTCCGAAGTACTGGTAGAGCACCGATTCCCGCTATTACCCGCGGAACAGCTACGTATCTCAGAACGGAAGTTTCGTCTACCCCATGCAAAGGATCGCAGTCCGGACTATCACAATCTCGATCCTGTCACTTCGGGTCTGCCTGGAAGGCACGAGAAGTTTCATATACACAAACCAGCCCAATATCACAACATATCGGTTCTAATCTATTGGAAATATGTACATTGGACATACGCGGCCGCTGTAGGAAGATTATAGAGTAGGCTCAAAACGGCGCCACGTGCGGAAAACGGCCGCATGCCCGCTCCGAATATGTACTTGCCAACGTCGAGGTTTACTGAGTATTAACTACCGAAATGCAGAGATTGGCGATCTGGGAGCGAGCGAGGCTTCTCCCGTAGATCCGGCTTATCTTTATAACATCGAGAATGTAGGTATTTAACTGCGATGTTGAATTTACGGTTTCCTTACGAGAAGCAAGGTCTGACTAGTGGCGGCCTGCGGGCGTAGCCGTACCCGAGTACGAGCCCAGAGCCTGCCGACACCTCATCACCTCTCCGAGACATAAAGCTGTTAGACCGATGACGAGGCAACCGGAAATATCTTTCTCCGGTGTGAAGTACATAAGTCAGTAGGAGACCAGCTGTCTAAACAGGCTGAGGGCGCTGAACGCTGTACTTGTACGTAGTCTAGTTGCGCTGAGTACTTGGGATACGTAGCTATATACGGGTTATGGTATTACTGGTTGGCTATGCAAGATAACGGAGGATTCCATACCCCCCAGCTACTTATGCAAGAGTTTACCGACTGGGAATTGATGCCAAGCGGGGTCACCGAAAATAGTGCGCGATATTGTAACTTGCGAAACGCAGTGTCACAACAAGGCTAGAAGTATTCAGACTACTCCGGATGTGAATGGATAGATTTGTTTATATGGAGATTAAGATGCCGCCGGTCACCGAGGAGGTAAGTGGACCGTTACGTGGCGTCGGTGAGTGATAATGGGTGCTTTGCTTTGAAGATCTGTGTTGGATGACGTGGGGGCGGTTTGAATTTAGGGTTTAGGGTCGGCGACAAAATGTCTGCATCTACTGCATGTGTAAGCTAGATAACGCGGACCACCTCATGAAACCAGACGCTGGCACCTCGGGTTGACAAACGAATAATGTCTTAAGTGAATACACTTTACGGAGCATAATTAAGGTTGGTTGCTTTCGACATCGAGCAAGAGTTTTCGGTCTTTTCCGCCGCATTAGTGATTATCTATCTAGGATCTTCATTCTTCAACTGGAAAACGCTGTGCTATGGTGTCGCGTTTTTCAGAGCCACTCCCGTTATCAACCGCCCAGTTCGAAGTAGAATTTACAAGGGTAAAGTAGTTATATTGCAGATAATGAATCCTTGATCGTTCGTTCACTTGTTTAGCCATTAAGGGCATCGTAACATGCGCAATCACTCGTGTAGATCCCAACATCATCCGTGCTTCCATGAACCTTGAAACATTCCAGATCTACAGGGATAGATTCCATCAAACGGGGTTTTTAGAACTAAAGATCTACATTCCAATCATCCATGCTTCTAGAAAAACAAACAGGAAAACGTCACACCTCATACGTCAAACTAAGTCATCGCTTGCTGACGAGTTAAGCTTTGCCACCTTCGACCTACATACATGAAAACTTGGTCACATTTATGTTTGCAAAGATATACAGGTCATTACCCTAGGTCGATCCTTATAGAGAAACTCAATTGCCACTTTTGTTATGCGGAGATGTAGCGCCGTTTACCGTCCAAATTTTGGGCTAAAGGACTTCGGAATTATGTTGAGGCTAGATGGAGGGCAAAAACATCTTAAGGATGCGGGCTGCTGTGGGATGATAGTCAAAAATGAAATTCGCAGCGATAAGCCCAAAGATGATGGATATTGATGATAGGACGGCTGCGCCCAACTTCAAAGACTATCCGGTATGGTATACCGGGGACGCGGTCATCAATACTACCCCGCAAAATACTCAATAAATCATTCGCCCATCTGTCACCGGACCATCATCATGGGAGCATTGAACCGACGGGATAGGAACTAATGCATACTAAGAAGGCCAAAGCAGTGCTTTTCCGTGCAGTAACGGTGAAATCTAAGCCGAGATGTGAACAGTAGGCTATGGTAACCCGTAATGGCGACAACTAATGCTTCCTTATCCGAAAAACTTCACTGGGACAACGCCAACCCAAATACTCGGTACCAAATATCAACGTGCGGCTCTGGATACAAATTCTGCTTTGTGCGCAAGCAAACAGTCTTCTGTACACGCCTCAAGTCTTTGTTGGCTCCTCGATATTCCAATCGCTCATGGAAGAGAATACGTATCCCGGTTCGCCTTCGAAATAAGCATAATCCCTATAACTCTCGAGGCAGAAAACACAGCCCACCGTACGCAATCCAGCGCAAATTTTCCATTGGTTTTCGCTATCCGGGAGGGGATCCCGGTCTCGGGAATACTCTACAGAAAAATGTTTCCCTGGCCAATAGGCCAGGGGCTCAACAGAAGCCAGTTCATCCCAAAGTATCGTCTGGTGCATGAAGCTGGGGACAATCTAGCTACTATATGATGAATCGGGTGATGGATCGAAACATAGTGTATTTGTGTAAAGTTGATGTGATGTTTCTATTGGATTATGTGCAGAATTAGTACCAGCAGATGAGCTCTGCTATGAGTGGATGGCATAACTGTTCGTGCATAGTTAGTGGGTGACAGCTGTTCAGCCCGGCATTGGTGCGGAAGATACATTGCCATGGATCCGGGACTAGAAATACGGATATATCGCGCTAGAAGCAGAGGTTGAGTTTTGATGAGAACGAATTTGAACCCCGAACCCTAATAAAATGACATTCTGCGGGCTACCGCAAGTGGTGTCTTCGCAATATTGTAGTCCCAAAGATTCTGATACGATAACTTACGCCAACTACCCACTTAATTAGATGTTTCTGATATAATTCAAATCAGTTCTGTGGTGCTATCCTCTTTCAGTTGCTCTGGTCGTCAAAATAGTGATAATAAATGATTTGATTTAGTCATCAATTATGACTCGTTGATAGCCAGCAGTCTTAGAAATCCTATGATGAAAGGGACCTAAATGCGTACTTGACGAAAGAGATACTCCAAAAAGAGGAACTCGGTTTTTAATATTACTGTATACAAGGAAATCCTATCGATAAGATATAATGGCCGCGGTCCCGTCGGTTTTTGAATCGGAAATCACGGTTTTTATATCTAAGAATATCTTTAAGAAAACGCAAAACTTTTGTATTGTAGTTATATACAGAGATGCGGCTGAAGGTGTACTTTTGATGTTGAGCAGGCTGTTGAGGTCGAAGAGCATATACTCCGCCGCCGAGCGCTCTGCATCTCTTGCAATCACTCGTGCCAAGCCTTCCACGTAACCTAATAAGAGTGCGCCTCTCCGTTCCCGACGTACCCTTGTTGACAGGTCTTTCTGGGACTATGTACATACATTAGATATGTAAAATTTACAGCGTCTGCATTAGCATTGTCAAAGCGGTGGTTCGTCGTGGTTTTTAGTCGGCGTAACCAAATACCACTAATTTACATTTGAGTTTGCGGCAGTGGTAGAGAGTGTCTGGAGCATGACGGTAAACAATAGTTTGGTCAAATGAACACTATAATTTGTGGTTAGTTGGTTCTTTCTGTGAAACATCTGATGATACAAGTCAATGAGATGAAACCCATAAATAATTGTTCGCATGATTTAACATAGTAAATGGGACAAATAAAAAGCGTCGGTACTGTGTAGCCTCTCAAGCGAAGTATCATGATCATATCGGAATGCGGGCCCAGGTTAACCATCACTATCCGATCAGAGAGACTCTTTGCTAACTTTTCTACCATCTGCCTCCGTATAGGCATCGTCGGAGAAATAACCCATCACGTCCAGTGGCAAATTTTCCTAAGCACCGTAGATGGACATCTCAATATCTTCCGAGTGGTAGAGTACACAATGGTGATTTTATAGGTTGTCAAAAGTTCACATCTACAGGATAAAGTTATCAGCATCGTGCAATAAAATAGTATAGAAGGATTCCATCAGACCTCCCAACCGTATAGCCAGTTTACCAGGTAAAATTGCAAACTAGGTAAACTTAACTGACAACTCACAGTTAGTTGGTGCAGTTGTAGTGTCCCGGATACACAGTTGGTTCAGTTTTGAGGGGTCCATAGAACCAGGTAACTGCAGTGCACTGATTAAACGGACTCGGTAAATACAAACCAGTTTAACCGCATCGGGAACCAGTGCATGCAGGAATAAATAATGTATTCAACCTCGTCTGAACCCACCGGTGGCCAAGCCTGCCAGTACCTCAAACCTCCATAATCCACCAGTTTCTGGTAACCAGGTTTCCCAACCTTTACGAAATGGCTGTAAAAATGCCCTCAGATTCCGCGATGACTGCCGAGTCTGAGCTGCTGTTATCTGAACGCAAGCAGATCATTATATCAGACCGCAATTAAATATAGGTGGATACTCTGAAGGCCATTAAGGGGCTCAGGAGCCTCAATCGTAAGCGTCAGTTGTGATTTCTAGGGACCCAATTAGTATAGAATTCTATTATGTATGCACTGAATGATATTTATTGCCCCTCCATAAACCAGTTCCTCTGGACGAACCAGTTTTCGCAGTTCCTGGTTTGCCAAGCCCTGCATTCGGTTAACTAGTTTTCTCAGTTTAATCAGTTCATACTACCGACAGTAAACTGATTTAAGTCGTCGTATAGTTCTCGTATTCCAACAGTCCGTACAGTCCGTACAGTCCGTTTTGGCCGTCATTTTAAACCGGTGTGTTGTGTACGACTGAGAGGTCTGGATTACATAATAGTCAAATAACACGGAATAAAAGAAAAATCAAGTATTAGGTACACAACCTATATATATCCAGTCTAGGATTCACGAAAAAGTCGAAAACAATTTTCAGAAACCAGAAAAAGATTCCTAGGATGATGGAGGAGAGATGGATTTCTAGTGATATTCCCGATCAGAAACCGAAGCTTCGCCAACAACCCTGTGGTATGGCTTGAGGCTCCATTTAGCCTCTCGTCGATTCACACGCTTACCCAGGGAACCACAATATCTAGCTCTATACCTCCATCTCCACTGCTACCGATAAATTATAACTTCGCTCAACCCTTGCGAGTCTTTTTCCCTACCTACTAAAGCATCGCTGGTATCACTGGTATCAGTCTACCCCGTATTTTAGAGGCATGGGATGTGATAGTATTTACAATCCTGTAATCCTGTAATCCGTACATCGCCTTTTCTAATGACTTTCTATAATCCAAGCTCCTTCAACTCCTGCATATCGCATCTCTATTCTCCTAAGGCTCGATGCAAGAATATCCTGCTTCCTACATTCTTGGTGTTCTATTACCTGTATAAATGTATCGTCCTCCGGACCCGGTTACACAACAAAATAAAAAACAAAACCTTATATGTACTCAAGGAAATTCCAAAGTTTTCGACACCTCCTCCTTAAGATAATCCACGCCATACTTTGCATCATTGATATACGCCACTGAATCACTTCTTTATCCTACTTACAACAACCCAAATTACTCTTCATATTTTAAATTTCATCCAGCCCGATAAACTCCATGAGTTATCCACCCCGAGTGATACCGCATGAATCCATGATGCTTATTAATCACCCAGTGATGTCTGATGATTGAGTTTTCAACATTGCAAGGAAGGGCTCTGCGATGAGTAATTTACAACACCCCAAGTATACTGGGAAAGATTATGATATTTCTGATATCATGGCCGACGAAAATTGTGGGTCGGGGACTCGGATCAGGAACTGGAATTGGGATGAGTAATTTATAACACGTTACACCGTAATCATGATATGAAAGGTGAAGTTCCCGATGTCATGACTGACGAAATTTATGGGCCTGGTTGTGATGGTTGTGATGGGATTCGAATTGGGATCAGGAATTGGGATGAGTTAAAGCTATCATATATATCATATTATATCATGTCATGTCATGAGTCAAATGAAGCTTGCTTATGAATGTTGTCAAGGTATATCATAGTGGGGGGTTTTTTTTATTTTATTTTCTGTATGGACTCTGGTTTGATAGGTTGGATATTCCAGCAACCAGGATATGAAAGAAAACTTGTTGCTTGTTGATGTGTATATATACAATGAAGCTCTCGGACTGGGTTCAGGGTGATTAATCATCATAAGATACCATCTTCCATCAATCAAAAAAACAGAAAAAAATATCATCATTAAAACAATATAAAATAAAAATCAATCCCTACATATTTACATATGTGTATCGTATCCACTTCATCCCGAAGGCCGATATAAACTCCGTATGTAACAAGGATTCCCCCCAGGTCCGGGGAAATATCGGATCCACATCGCTGCATCCCCATATCGCTGCATCACTTTTTTTTCTTACGGTTATATCCGTAGCCGTAGTCATAGTCATAATCATACTAGTCCATAGTCCATGCAATCTAGAATCCAGAATCCGGAATCAAGATCCCCAGCAACACCCAACCTTATCTTATTCCCGCCACCGTTCCCGCCACTGTTCCTGGTATATACATACCAAATTACCAGTTTATGCAAAGCGGGTCACTTTATGTATGGTAGGATATGCAGCTACAGTCGATATGCAGATAAGAAACTATGTATGCAACTATACTGTATCAAGCCACATAAATTTAAACTAAGGTACATACATACAGTACATACTCCAAACCCCGCAAAATTATCCGTCAGATCTTTATGCGGCCTACGTAAGCGGCCCTGGAAACTATGGATCGTGTGAGGGTATGTAAGAATTATGTATGGATGTAGGATGAAATGAGATTAGCGGAGATTAGCGGAGATAGATAGATAGATAGATAGATAGATAGATAGATAGATAGATAGATAGATAGATAGATAGATAGATAGATAGATAGATAGATAGATAGATAGATAGATAGATAGATCGACGGTTATGGTGACGGTTATGGTTGTTTGTTAGAGATATTAGAAATATAAATTTGCATGAACATAAATACATCATAAATGAGAATGTGTTAGAGATTGAGAGTCAAGAAGATACAGTAGGTTATTGGTATGCTATAAATCTATGGTAATGGGGAATTATTTTTATCCGGTATGGGGTTCTGCCGAATACGGTATCTCTTTCTTATTACTCTATGGTGTCGATATGGTGCCGATACTGGTGTTGATATGGGGTTGATACGGTGTTGATATGGATACATAAAATCAGCGCTGAGAAATCCATAATCTACAACCACAGCCTATACGCGATATGACACCACTCTAGCCACTGGCACGGGGTGGTATGTAGATGGTACGATGGTAGTTCGACTATGTAGCAACATACATATAGGCTTCGGTCGGGACTCGGGAAACTACACCTCGGAACCACCGAAATAAACAGCGGTAGCGGTGGTGGCGGTGTGGCGGTGGGGTATGTTATGTTATGTACAGAATTCCAACGGAACAAAAAGATGGGGTTTGGTTAGGGCCTTAGTAAAACTTGGTATGTATGTAACTTGGTATGTATGGACGCGATACATATACGTGGGGGTACAAGGTACGCGCGAAGTCCGGAGCGATAAAAGTACAGTAGATAACATCGACAAAAGTACATACAGTCGCATACAAAAGTGACGAAAGCTGAAGATAGCTGGTAATTTCGATATGGCATACTTCAATACATCAACGGTTAAGTTGGATTCATAATTCAGCTACACGTGATACCATCTTTGTATTTGGCGCGACGTGATTGTACATAGTTTTGTTGTGGCGGTAGTATGTTTTCCCGAAGCCAGGAGTCAGGAGTCAGGAGTCGGGATGTATGTATGTATGTATGTATGGCGAAAGGATTCGTTTGTCGATCAACTCGCCTACGCGATAAACGTCCGTGCAGTGTGCAGTTTCGTGGTTTCAAGGTTTCAAGGTTTCAAGGTTTCATGGTTTCAGATTAATTATTGACGTATGCCAGCCGTTGCCAGTCCCAGTCGTTACGATCTCCTACTCTACCCGAGCCTTGTCCATGCCTTGCCTTGTCCATGCCATACGCACATAGAAATCCCCACAACCGGTTCAATAATTCATCCACCCGTGATCAACCCAAATACCACCCGTGATCAACCCAATCCACCCACCCGTGATCAACCCAAATACCACCCGTGATCAACCAAACATTTCCCCCACAGGAAGCAAGCTGCAATACCCACCATGTACATACATATAAACGGCGACCTGAAGCGTGCTTGATGTATCGTTATTATTGGATACTTCCTTGTGTTGTGTTGTGTTGTGCGTTATGTTGTGTTGTGCGTTAAGGGATCTTCATATCAAGGGATAAGAAAAAAAAAAAGAAAAGAAGCTGCAACTATAGTGCCCATATGGCATACAGTGAAGCTTGTTGTTCTTTGGAAATAGATGTAATAATGTAATAATGTGGGCGATGATGATGATGATGATGATGTTGTGTATCATGGGCTCGGTGATGGAAGGATAGCATGCCATACCAGCCACACCAGCCACCCCATACTACACCAGCCACATCACACCAGCCATACCAACCATACCAGCCATACCAGCCACACCAGCCACACCAGCCACACCAGCCACAATATCTGCTGCTACATATGATAGACTGCACTGAACTGGTCGTGACTCCTCATATGTAGGTCGACGCCGTACAGTATGCAGTAGTAGTATCTAAATCTCAGGGTACATAGTGTTCATGATAAGTACACATGCATAACACCGTCACCTTCAACATCAAGCACAGCCTCAGGAGTTAGTCGTATCATCAGTGCTCTATAATTGCTAAACCCCATACATACATATCACAGTTCACGGAGTTAAGCCGAATCACCATATCATCATCCGTGTCTTCATCCGCGCGGAGAAAATCATAACCCGTAAAAGAAAAAAAAAAAAAGCACGCGACTCTAGCTTTAGCCTTAGCCTTAGCCTTCTTTTTTAAAATGTTACGATTACGATTACGATTGATTAAAAACCTCTGATATGGACACCATAGTTCCGTGGCATCAGCGTTGCTTCACCGTGGGTTTGAAACGCGTCTATGTATGGTGTTATGTATGATGGTGGTATGTACTATGTATGTAGCATAACACCCTGGGCGAGAACATTGGTGTTACATAGTCTTCATCTTCATCTTCGTATCACGGTCTTGTCCCGAAAAATCCTTTTCTTTTCCTGTCTTTCTTTTCCTCCATACCATAGCGTTCGAAAATTTTTAGGTTTCACTCCACCATACATAGTCAAGTCAAACATCCCTGTAATCTTGATCCCCCCCACATATGTACACGGAGCCGAGTTTTTCCGATGCATATCGCATACAGTAACAGCCCAGGATCATCGGCCTGGCTTCGCTGCATAAGTCTTGAGACTTGAGAACTCCACGCCACGCCAAGATCTAGATTCTGTATCCATCATCCATCATACACTACACTACACCACACTACGCCAACGCTACGCCAACACCAAGATACAGCCTATGTACAGTACAGCGGTTCCTTAAACTTCCCCAGATTTATACGTGAGAGAAGGTGGCGACACGGCGACACGGCGTTATCTCATTAGCGGATTTCGGATAGTGGCGATTTTTTTGGTGATTTTTTGGTGATGTGATGGATATGGTGATGGCGATGGAGGTGGAGGTGGAGGTGATGGATGGAGGCGGTTCGGTATAGCTATGGTGGGGGACACCAAGTCACGACAAGTGTGGACTGAAATAGGGTTACTCAATGCTCAAAAGCAGCGGAATCCGACAAATCTGTCGGAAATTCTACGGCCAATGAGAGTTAAGGGACAGAACCAGGGTTAGAAGTGAGCTTTGAGTGGTGTTGTCGGAAACTCTGGGATGGAAACTGACGGAAACCTGTTGCAAGGCTACGGGCGAGGCTAGGACCGCACTACGATGCAGATCATCAACTTTCTAAACTGTTTTGGGACAGATGAAGAGTTTCCGACAGTTTTCGACACTTCCGTCAGCAGTTTTTCGTTGACGGAAAGTTTCCGACAAATCTGTCGCTGTCGGAAAAATTAGTCTCTACGCTAAAGTTCTCCGCCAATCAGACTAATCCTGATTACGCGCCAAGTTTCCGACACCGACAGATTTGTCGGATTTGTCGAGCATTGAGTAACCCGGATGTTTCTAGTGTGTTTTGCCCCTCAAAGTCGCCGTAACTTCGGGATGCGTAATCGAAAGTACGCTTGCGTTGAGGATACTAGTGCACAGCCATGCAGCGCCACCGCACCAAGGTCAGCCACATCGTAGCACAACGTAAGCATTCCCAACATCCTTCGTTTTGTGCGCATGTTTCATCAGAAGCACAAGACGTGGTTAGCACTCGCGCGGGTAGGCATCGAGAAACTCTGTTTCGGCGAATGTATTGGACATTAGGGTTACTCAATGCTCAAAAGCAGCGGAATCCGACAAATCTGTCGGAAATTCTACGGCCAATGAGAGTTAAGGGACAGAACCAGGGTTAGAAGTGAGCTTTGAGTGGTGTTGTCGGAAACTCTGGGATGGAAACTGACGGAAACCTGTTGCAAGGCTACGGGCGAGGCTAGGACCGCACTACGATGCAGATCATCAACTTTCTAAACTGTTTTGGGACAGATGAAGAGTTTCCGACAGTTTTCGACACTTCCGTCAGCAGTTTTTCGTTGACGGAAAGTTTCCGACAAATCTGTCGCTGTCGGAAAAATTAGTCTCTACGCTAAAGTTCTCCGCCAATCAGACTAATCCTGATTACGCGCCAAGTTTCCGACACCGACAGATTTGTCGGATTTGTCGAGCATTGAGTAACCCGGATGTTTCTAGTGTGTTTTGCCCCTCAAAGTCGCCGTAACTTCGGGATGCGTAATCGAAAGTACGCTTGCGTTGAGGATACTAGTGCACAGCCATGCAGCGCCACCGCACCAAGGTCAGCCACATCGTAGCACAACGTAAGCATTCCCAACATCCTTCGTTTTGTGCGCATGTTTCATCAGAAGCACAAGACGTGGTTAGCACTCGCGCGGGTAGGCATCGAGAAACTCTGTTTCGGCGAATGTATTGGACATTAGGGTTACTCAATGCTCAAAAGCAGCGGAATCCGACAAATCTGTCGGAAATTCTACGGCCAATGAGAGTTAAGGGACAGAACCAGGGTTAGAAGTGAGCTTTGAGTGGTGTTGTCGGAAACTCTGGGATGGAAACTGACGGTGTGAACCTGGGCACAGTCCTGACTATGCAGAGGCTTTTTCGATTGTAACTCGAGTGCTTCGTCCTGGATGTAGACAAACACTTCGTTCCCAAGGACTAACAGACACTTCGTTCCCAAGAACTAATAGAGCTTGTTCCAAAGATAAAGCTAGGAAGTAAATCAATCGATCACAGGCCGAATAAACTTAAGGGTCGTCTTCGGAGGTATTCGTTGGTGCAGTTAGGTATCGTTCGCGTAGAGGATCAATGGATGATGATGGAGGAGACAGAGGGAAGACATAGGGTCTTTTATAGACTTTCGTCTACAAGTTCGCCCAGCCTTCCTTGGGGAACCAACTGCCAAACTGAGCTCAGGAGATAAGACATGGGTCAAAGCTGTGACGCGTCTGCTGAGGTTTGCATCATACTAAGCGCGCAATTAAATTAATTGCTCACTTGCATAATGCTTGCCCTGGTCAGATTAATCCCTGAAATAGCTCACCGTACTACCACACCTTCCAATAAGGTGCTGGGGTTATGAGTCACACCGGAGGGCAACTCCGTCTGACTGCATCATGCATGAACTCCTGTGATAATGACGCATGAGTCATTTATCGTATGAGTCGCGCCATCATAGATCTCCCTAGAGAATCTCGATTGCAAGTAGAGGTCACTGACATCATAAGGCATACCATGCCCGACCGGAGCGCACTGCCCCGTCACATTCCTGTGTGATGTCATATGTGCCCCACCTGCGCGCACTTGCGCGCAGCCACACCCTGGTGTGGATGCAAACGCCGTATTGTTTCTAAGTTGGCAGCTCTAGGCCCAAGGACGCGTCATATCAGTTTCATCAAACAGGTTTCCTGAGTGGGGTTCCCTGCTGGACGTTGTCTCATGCTAATGCACTGTTGACCCTTGTCCTGCATTCCACTCCTGTTTGCTGACTAGACTCTGCCTTATCTCTCGCCCCACTGTTCACCCAACTAGTAACACCGGATGATATCCTTGCGCCGCATCTGCATCCTCTTGGAATCTCCTATTCCTATGCAGCCCCTATCGTAGCCGTTTATTGCCGAACACTCCTCAGGTATAAGGAGGTGACCTTTCGTCGTCTTCTTCGTTCTCCATCAGCGTCGTTCGTAGTTGTCTCAAGGGTAAGTCGACACCCTTGAGGTAAGTGTTCCTTTCCCCTTCTCCGTCCTGAGTCCTCCCAAACTGACAGTGAATAATAGTTTCGACGCCTCGGGCCGGGATCCTCGTGAGGTCCTATCGGAAAGTCACGAATCACGTGACGTGGCTAGCCGGAGCTCCTCTGGGGGTTCCGGCCCGGGATACTAACTCAATTATTCATTCTCCTGTCGAGTTTGCCATATTCTCCATAGCGTTATATATGATACCAATTCTATCTTCACACATTATAGGGTGTGACACCACCTCCCCCCTGTTCAAGCTTCGTCCCGAAGCTCGTAGTTCATCATTCTGTGATCGCACCTCGCCGCAGCCAAGTGATTAAGTGATCAATTATAGATGTAGTCCTCCAGCCCCTACATCCTACTACCAACTCAACTTAATGAAAACCACGTGGGAAAAAACATTAAGCCTAGTCTTTGAGTCGGTAGTCCCTCGGAGCGTCAGGGTGCTTGAGATGGAATTCTCTGAGCTTCTCCTGACCTCCTACTGAAAAGTTGTCGAAGGGTTCCGCCGTCCAATCTTTCTTGTTTGGCCACCCAAGCCATTTAACGAGGTAAAGTACTCTGTTTCCTGATTTATAACTGCTCATAATTTCATCTATATCGTACTCCTCGCTTCCCTCAACGTCGTCTGCTTCCCTAAGAATTTTATTTGGATCTGGTGGAGCTCTTGTACCGGTGTGGAAAGGCTCCAGTAGGGAAATATGAAAGACATTATGAATCTTCCATTTGCGTGGTAGAGTGAGACGAATTGCTGTCGGGGATATGACTTTTTCGACTTGAAATGGACCATGTGTTTTGTGATCCAATTTGTGTGATGGTCGTCGTGTTTTGATATGTCGTCCATCAAGCATAACCAAGTCTCTAACTTGGTAAGTAGGGGCCTCCTTGCGTTGTAGGTCTGCATACTTCTTCATTCTTTCTTGTGCTTTCTGTAAGGATAATTTTGCTCCTTCGTGCACAGTATGCATCCAGTGGGCATATGCTTTGCTGGCAGGATTTCGCACAGCAGTTGCAGTAGGGTTGCTGGCAATGGGGTTGTAACCGTAATTCGCATAAAAGGGTGATAGTCCTGTAGCGGTGGTTACTGAGTTGTTATAGGCAAACTCTGCCATTGGCAACAAGTCAACCCAATCGTCCATCTCATGATTGACAAAGGAGCGGAGGTATGCTTCAATTGTCTGGTTGAGTCGTTCCGTCTGTCCGTCAGTTTGAGGGTGGAACGCTGTGGACATTCTAGGCTTGATTGCTAGTGTCCCAAGAAATGCTTTCCAGGTCGTACTTGTGAACCTGGAGTCCCTATCCGAAACAATGTCTGTTGGCAGCCCATGTAATTTCCATATTTCTTTAGCAAAGATCCGGACAAGGTCTGCAGTTGTCTTGCCGTCCTTTTGCAATGGTATAAAGTGGGCCATCTTCGAAAATCGATCAACTACTACCCAGAGTTGATCACATCCATTTGATTCCGGTAGGTCTGTAATAAAGTCCATGGCGATTGATTGCCATGGGGCATAGGGTAATTCCAAAGGTTGAAGTAATCCATACTTCAGGTGCCGCGCCTTTTTGTCCCTTTGACATTCCATACAACTTCTAACATAATTGATTATTCCTTCTTCCATCTTCGGCCACCAGAAGTTCCTTCGAATTAATTCAATAGTTTTGTCTTGTCCGAAGTGACCTGCAATTTTAGAGTCATGTTCGGATTCAAGAACCGTATTTACCAAATCCTTTGGTACCCATAGTTTTTCTTTTCGATAGAGTATGCCGTCCTCTATCGTCAGTGGTTCCTTTATTCTCTTTGTTGCCTCCACGTATATCTGATCCAGTTTTCCAGCTTCCCTGACCATCTTCAAAAATCCTGCAGACCATTTACCCAAGGGAATAGAGGAAAGACGTGCTGAAGAAATGATAAAAGATGTTCCTTCTCCAGCAGTGCTGATTGACGAAATCGATGCAAAATGACTTTGATGCAGGATCGTCGTAATCGGCTGATCTTCACCTCCCCCCTTTTCAGGGCGGAACTCCGGACGCCTAGATAAAGCATCAGGTTTCCCATTCTTTTCCCCAGGTCTGTAATAAATTTTGAAGTCAACGCCAGCAAGCTCTTGAGCCCATCTAGCTTGACGTCGATTGAGTACTTTTGTTGTTGTGAAGTACTCCAGGTTTTGGTGGTCGCTGTAAACTTCCACAGTAAACATTGCTCCTTCAAGATATCTTCTCCATACTTTAAATGAGTCAACAATAGCTAATAGCTCTTTGTCGTGAATCTCATAATTAATTTCAGCAGGAGTGAATTTTCTTGAATGGAAAGCAATTGGATGCAACTTTCCATCATCCCCTTTCTGGGACAGCACTGCGCCTAAAGCAAAATCCGAAGCATCAGTTTCAACAATACAGACCTTTCTTGGATCAAAATGATGCAAGATTGGTGCTGTAGTGAATCGTCTCTTTAGCTCGTCAAATGCTAGTTCCATCGCAACAGTCCATTCCCATTTCTTTGGATCGCCTTTCGTAGATTCTGTGAGAGGACGACATATTCTTGAGAAGTCCTTAATGAATCTCCGATAGAAGTTAGCGAATCCAAGAAAGCCTTGTACTTCCTTCAAGGACTTTGGGGCTTCCCATATAAGGACAGTTTCCACCTTGTCCTTAGCCATTGCAATGCCATTTTCACTTATTATATATCCCAGAAATTCAACTTTCCTTTGTCCCCAGACACATTTTTCCGGTGATATAACCAAACCATTTTCTTCCAACCTTTTCAATACTTCCTTAACCAACTCATCATGCTTTTCTTCCGTCTCCGCATAGATGAGTACATCATCAATATATGCAATAACTCCTTGATCCAACATATCCCTAAAGATATGATTCATCATATCTTGGAATGTGGCCGGAGCATTGCTCAACCCAAAAGGCATAACCAAAAATTCATATAGTCCATATCGGCACCTAAAAGCCGTTTTCCATTCATCTCCTTCCTTTATTCTTATTAGATGGTATCCATTCTTCAGATCCATCTTCGTAAATATTTTAGCTCCTCTTACTCTGTCTTGTAATTCTGACATGAGTGGGAGCGGGTATCGGTTGGCAATTGTTATTTTGTTTATGCCCCGATAGTCAACACATAACCTCAGACCTCTGCCATGGGCCTTTGGGACGAAGAGAATTGGAGCTGCTGCTGGTGATTTAGAGGGTCGGATTTTCCCAGTACGCAGCATATCTTTCAACCATTCTCTAAGTGTCTCAAGCTCAACTTCGTTAAGAGCATAGACTGGTCCCCAAGGAGGAGTCTCTCCTTCCTTCAGGTCAATAGCATGGTCGTATGGTTTGTGTTCTGGGAGCCTATCTGCTGCTTCCTTTGTCATAATATTGATCCAGCCACGAAATTTCTCAGGGACTTGTTGAAGTGCCTCTGACAATTCTTCTGTGGTGGATAATGATGAGATATGGCCTAAGACTAAGGCCTCTGGGTGGTCGAGTACATGTTTGTCGACCTGGAGGGAGAAGGCACTGGCTTGCGCCTTGGTGCACTTCTCTTTGCAACGTGCGGAGGTGAATGAGATCTGGTTCTGATCTCCCCAGAGGTTGCAAGGCTGATGTTGAGCCATCCACCAATATGGAAGGATAGCATCGCAGTCGCTATCTAGTGGAGCGACTTCAAATGACTCTGCAGCAAAATGGTTCTTATGCTGCAACATGAATGGAACCGTAAAGAAAACTCCTGCTCCAGCAACTATTTCATTGTTGAAGTTGCGGATTTGTAGGGGGGTGTCTCTTTTGACGGTTGGGATTTTGTATTTGTGGACAAATGTTTTGTCCAGGAGGGCAGCAGTAGAGCCTGTATCCAAGAGGACCCTAACTGTGCGTTGCTGATTCTTGGACCAGTTGAGAACCATATCGATTATTGGTCTCGGTCCGTGGTGAGGAGGAGTTGGTACTAATTCCCTAGTTCCTGGAATTGCATCTCCATTGTCTGATCGTCGACTCTTAGTCCTGGTCGACTCAAGGTTGTCCATTGTTTTTCTTTTTGTTCCAGCACATTTCCCAATTAATGCGTCTTCATATGTTTCCTCCTCGGGTGACGCCTCCCTAGAGGACTTTAAAAATCCGAATGCATATTTTCCTCATCCTCCAATTCCCAAATCCTTGGTTGCGCATCAGACATATGAGTGTCTTCCTCATCTTGTCTTACTGCAGCAGTCTTTGCCTTCTTGGCTTCCTTGGGCTTTTCTTGTTCTTGCCCTCCCTCATTATCTTCATCATTCCGCTTCCTCTTCCCTGAAGAAGCTACCTTCCCATCCTTTGCCAACTCAGTCCCCCCAACTGTCTTCTTAGCATAGCAGTCGTACATTCTGTGTCCAGAACGACCACATCGCCAACAGTCTGCCTTTTCCTTCTTATGCTTGTCAATTTCGGCTTGGGGAACTCCCTGCAAAGCCTCCCTTCCTGAGGCGTATACCGCAGATTTCTCAGATTTCTTATCCTTTTTCCCTGCAAATTCCTTTTTTGGTCCCTTATCCTTAACCTTTTGATTCTTCTGCTGCACCTCCCGTGGATGCGCAGTTTCTTTTTCCTTACCCTTATCCTTGCGTTCCCCACGCACTTCCAGAGTTCTCTTTTTGGTATATCCCAATTCCTCATTCAATCCCTCAATAACATGCGCAGCATCCTTTACTGCATCAATTAGGGTACTGTCTTCGTTGGGAATTCCACCATATCTCTGATAAACCATTTTTTTAATAGCTGGGGTCATGGCCTCCCATATGACATTTCTGTACATAGGTCCCAATGCCCCAACGCGCATATTCAAATCTTCTAACTTAGTGATATAGTCGTCGATATCACCATCATATTGAAGCTCTGTGATTCTCTTCACATCCTTCTGAGCTTCCCTTTTGTCCTCAAACCTTGCCTCAATCGCACTAGAGAATGCCTCCCAATTGTCCTTCAAGTTTTGCTTCTGGATAGACTTCCTACGCTCCTGGTGCCATGCCAACGCCTTGTGGGTGAATAAACTTCCAACCCACTTGATCTGTGCATCTTCATCCGGCCAGGACATAGCATAGGTTGAAACGTAGTCCTGTACCGATGTCCACCAGGCTCTGTAAAGGGTCTTGTCCTTGCCAGAAAAGTATTGTGGTGCCTTGAGTTCTGGCATCTTGGGTCTCTTGGGGCCATCCCTAGGTCCTTGAATCTTGTCAATGATGGCTGTCAGAAATCGTGTAGCTTCAACTTCTGCATTATCACTGGGCTTGTTCTGCTGAGGGGGTGCTGCAGGCTGTCTGGGATTGCGGTCTCCGTTATCAGAGGGCTCCGGAGGAGGAATGGTGATTCTCCTTCTTGGTGGTCCATTTCCTCGTCCGCCATTTCCAGCTGCTGCTGGGGGTGGTGTAGCAATCCTTGAGGCAGGCAGGGCAGTCTCCATGGCTATGTTGAAAAGGCTAGGGGAGACAGTCCTCCGCCGGGGTTCATCTTGTACCGCCTCAGCTAAAGATTCTGCATCGATAGGTTGGTTCTTCGCATTCATATCCATAACCCTCTGAATAACCTTGTCGATGATTTCCTTCTTCTCATTCTCCCTCTGAGTCTCATATTCCAGCAATTTCCGTTGTTGCTCCTGCTCTGCATGTGCTAAAAGACGAATCTGTTCGTCCCTTTGTTGGTCAGTCTGATTTTTTGTGGCTGCCCAACCTTCAACTCCCATATTCCAACCTTGTTGATAGTTGGAGAAATCCCTCAAGTAATCATTGATGATTCTAACACCAATGTTCAAACGTTCAGCAGCCTGGTTGTGGGCTGCCTGCTTCTGTTGAATATCTGTTGCCAATTCCCCAATGGCATTCCAAACATCTGAGCTAAACTCATTGCTAGACTGAATGAGTCGTACAATAGCTGTTTGGCTTAGTTCTCTGTCGATATTCCCTTGGCGCAATACAACATCGTAGGCTTGTTGCATTGTCTTAGCCATCTCGTCATATTGGTACTTCATATAATTGATATCTGCTTGTACCGTTGCTCCTTCGGTTCTAAGGGCTGCCATCAATCCCTGAACATCCCTTTCTGTCATTTGCATCTTCTCCACCATCTTGATGAACCAATCAGGAAGTTGGTTCCTGTCAACACTGGTCCCCTGGCGTGCTGTCTTTCCTGGCCCAGAGAGCTCGTCCCATGTCTGAGGGCGATAGATTTCCACTGCATTGGTCATGGAAACGTCGTCATCGTCGCGGGGTGCCGGGGAGGCAGTGATTCTGGGGAAGGAAGACATTGCTGAGTAGAATGTGTTTTCGGAAATTGATAAGGCTTGCCCTAGAAGAGGGTCTTTTCGTATTCGTGTCGATTAATAAACTTGGTAGCTTGTAGCCTTAAGTTTATAGTGTGAACCTGGGCACAGTCCTGACTATGCAGAGGCTTTTTCGATTGTAACTCGAGTGCTTCGTCCTGGATGTAGACAAACACTTCGTTCCCAAGGACTAACAGACACTTCGTTCCCAAGAACTAATAGAGCTTGTTCCAAAGATAAAGCTAGGAAGTAAATCAATCGATCACAGGCCGAATAAACTTAAGGGTCGTCTTCGGAGGTATTCGTTGGTGCAGTTAGGTATCGTTCGCGTAGAGGATCAATGGATGATGATGGAGGAGACAGAGGGAAGACATAGGGTCTTTTATAGACTTTCGTCTACAAGTTCGCCCAGCCTTCCTTGGGGAACCAACTGCCAAACTGAGCTCAGGAGATAAGACATGGGTCAAAGCTGTGACGCGTCTGCTGAGGTTTGCATCATACTAAGCGCGCAATTAAATTAATTGCTCACTTGCATAATGCTTGCCCTGGTCAGATTAATCCCTGAAATAGCTCACCGTACTACCACACCTTCCAATAAGGTGCTGGGGTTATGAGTCACACCGGAGGGCAACTCCGTCTGACTGCATCATGCATGAACTCCTGTGATAATGACGCATGAGTCATTTATCGTATGAGTCGCGCCATCATAGATCTCCCTAGAGAATCTCGATTGCAAGTAGAGGTCACTGACATCATAAGGCATACCATGCCCGACCGGAGCGCACTGCCCCGTCACATTCCTGTGTGATGTCATATGTGCCCCACCTGCGCGCACTTGCGCGCAGCCACACCCTGGTGTGGATGCAAACGCCGTATTGTTTCTAAGTTGGCAGCTCTAGGCCCAAGGACGCGTCATATCAGTTTCATCAAACAGGTTTCCTGAGTGGGGTTCCCTGCTGGACGTTGTCTCATGCTAATGCACTGTTGACCCTTGTCCTGCATTCCACTCCTGTTTGCTGACTAGACTCTGCCTTATCTCTCGCCCCACTGTTCACCCAACTAGTAACACCGGATGATATCCTTGCGCCGCATCTGCATCCTCTTGGAATCTCCTATTCCTATGCAGCCCCTATCGTAGCCGTTTATTGCCGAACACTCCTCAGGTATAAGGAGGTGACCTTTCGTCGTCTTCTTCGTTCTCCATCAGCGTCGTTCGTAGTTGTCTCAAGGGTAAGTCGACACCCTTGAGGTAAGTGTTCCTTTCCCCTTCTCCGTCCTGAGTCCTCCCAAACTGACAGTGAATAATAGTTTCGACGCCTCGGGCCGGGATCCTCGTGAGGTCCTATCGGAAAGTCACGAATCACGTGACGTGGCTAGCCGGAGCTCCTCTGGGGGTTCCGGCCCGGGATACTAACTCAATTATTCATTCTCCTGTCGAGTTTGCCATATTCTCCATAGCGTTATATATGATACCAATTCTATCTTCACACATTATAGGGTGTGACAGACGGAAACCTGTTGCAAGGCTACGGGCGAGGCTAGGACCGCACTACGATGCAGATCATCAACTTTCTAAACTGTTTTGGGACAGATGAAGAGTTTCCGACAGTTTTCGACACTTCCGTCAGCAGTTTTTCGTTGACGGAAAGTTTCCGACAAATCTGTCGCTGTCGGAAAAATTAGTCTCTACGCTAAAGTTCTCCGCCAATCAGACTAATCCTGATTACGCGCCAAGTTTCCGACACCGACAGATTTGTCGGATTTGTCGAGCATTGAGTAACCCGAATCTACATCTGTTGGCCACCGTGACCGGGGGGCGACAGGGATTAAAATGGCCTCGAGTGACACTCGGTGATTCAGAGTTTTTCTCACTTGCGAGATACCACCGTGCACAAGCCACTACTCCATTTTCGGTCGTGCAGACAGCCAATGAAATGTGATTACATAATACCGCATTAGCGCAGAATTTCCAATTTTTAGCTCGGTAAAAAAACACCCTAGATTCAATATGTAAATGACAGCTTAGTCATTGCATGTGACCAATCAAATGTGATGAAATCCTGTATCTTGGCATATCTTGGCACAAAAACACCATCTACATATTTTCTCCGCCCATACAAAATACAGGGGTTTTTAAAACCTTTCAGCCCATTCACCTTTGACTTAAATTAATTTTGGCCCGATATAAGTTGTTCTCCATCAACTTCTCTTTCAATCTTATCGAACCGTTTTCAAATCGGAGTGGTTGTGGTTGGTGTGAAAGATTTGGGGTGTTGATGCAATATGTGTCGTTGCGATGTGTCGGGACTTGGTGTCCCCCACCATACAGGTACCGTAGTCTTAAGGGATCAGGTACTAGGGATTAGGTATTAGGGACCAGGGTAGAGGATGTATGATAGAGCTATATATCGTGAGACTTGGGGTAGATTGTAGTAGATAACGATATGATCAAACTTTAGAGGCCGAGGCCGAGGGGAGATGAAAGAGATGAAAGAGATGAAGGGGAAGAAAACACTCGAACTTCGAAGTCGGTGCTTAAAGAAGGATGATATATGGATTCTGGATAGAGCATTAGCATCAGCAACAGCATCAGCAACAGCGACAGTCTATATCCGGCGAAAGAAAACATGTCGTGTGCATACATATGTACATACATAGACCCCGGGTTTTCCCCACGATCACGATCACGATGCTGTTCGGGAGCGGAGGCGCGCGGGGGGGGGGGGGGGGGGAGGGGATATGTGAGCTTGGGAGTTAGAAGTCAGGAGTCGACGGCATGATCCTACGGTACGGTAGCTGGTTGATCCGTGGTTCATAAGGGGGTTCCGCTCAATCTACTTTGTACTCCCCTACTCCCGAGTTCTTTCCACATGGCTGGCCGGTCTGTCGCTGAAATGCCCAGCAAGACACAAGACACAAGACACACACACCCGCCCCCCCCACCACCACCCCTTAACCTCGCCGAGGTCGGTTCTGGTCGAGAGTCGAGTGAGATAAGGTGCATACAGCATGCAGAACGGATAAATACAGGTTCTACAGGGGTTTTGTATTGTATCGTACATAATGTATCGTGGTAACATGTTTATGCTACTACTTCTGCCGCTGCGATGCTCCCACGGTTTTTTGATACCGTGGAAATAGAGTGTTCGGTCTACAATCGAAAATATTTCACTGTGGCGTTGTATTTTCTAAGTGGTGATAGTCTGATATGTACATAAAAGTTCTCAAAGATTTTCAAGTCTTCGACTTGTCTTCTGGTTCCAACTAGCGTCGCGATATCTCAAGATAGATTCGCAACTATGACACAAGACATACCACTTAGTCCCTAGTCCCTAGCCCCTAGTCCCTAGTCCCTAGAGTTTCCCAAGGTCTTAGCGCAAGATACGGCTGTAGCCTGTTGATAAAGGAACCTGGTGTTGATATACCGCTAGTAACTTTTACCCCGCAAAATTTACTAACGCCGATTTTTTTGGCCAATCACATGCGTAAGAGCCTTATCAGTGCCCTTGGTGGTGGCCATGGCTGTGATGGTCTAAGGGATAATTATGCAGGAGGGAGGGAGGGAGGGCGATTTGAAAGTTGTAGTATGTCACTACTGTACCTATGTATCATCGCAGGGGGAGCTGGAATAAGGAGGTGGAGGTGGAGATGGACGTGGAGGTAGCTTGGAACTTGGATTTGGAAACGGGAGGAATTGGAAGTTGGAGATTTTCGGTTGCATTTTCAGTTCCATTTCCTTGGTTTTTTGGAAGGGGAATAGAATGGAATCTTTGAAAGATGCACTTTTCTAAAAGATTCGGAGTTTCAAGGTTTTTGGCGACTGTTGCGACTGTTGCAACACAACACATATCTTACACATCGTACACATCTTACACATGCCAACCCGCATCTCCCGCGCGTTCGTCACACAATGCGGGAATCTCCGGAACGATCAGTAGCGTCGAAAAAACCGTCCCACACACCAGGAGAGCCTCAGAGGGGCACCCGGCGCACAAAAGAGGCGAGGTCGAGGACGAGGGCGAGGCTATTACGCAAATTTCTAGTGACCACCCTTTTTATTTTTTTCGCGATCCCCGGGAATTCCAAACAGCTCTTAAACTTGAGGATTCCCCCCCCTCGAGAAACTGAACAATTCAACAGTCACTTCCTTCAATACCTCGTCTCGTCGAATAGTAATAATTTACCACAACCCATACCCACACCTCTCCCGTTTATAAACAGCTCTCTTTAAGCTTCTTCTCACCATCTACTACTACTTCTACCTTCACAACCAACCCCACAAACCACAATGATCGCCTCCACCATCGCCCGCGCCATGCACGCCCGCACCCCCTCCATCTCCTTCCTCGGCAAACGCATCATCCCCAGTACGTCCCGCATCTCCTCCATCCTCTTCCATCCCCCGCTAACACCCCACCAGAGAACATCGACCACACCCCCAAAGTTCACCCTCAATCCCCCTTCTCCGAACTTCCTAAGTCCTTCGCCGAATACCGTATCAGCGCAACTCAACACGGTCCCCTGGCTCCAAAGACTACCCCTCGTGCTTCGATTCAGCCCGCCGAGGGTGAGTATTTCGATCGTAACCAGCTTCCCGAGAGGTTCTGGAGAATGAAAATCTCGGCTAGGGAAATGGAGATTATTGAGAGTGGAGGTGCGGCGGCTTGGGCTTAGACGAGATGCTGTGAGGGTAGGCAAGTAGGCGAGCTGGCGAAGGAACGAGGGAACGAGGGAACGAGCCGGCTAGCCAGTCAGCCAGCCAGCCAGCCAGCGAAACAAGGAAACGAGGAAACGAGGAAATTAGCAAACGATCATCCAACCAGACGATCAGCCAACCAGCCAACCAGCAAGGCAACAAGCAGGCGCGACAACAAGAAACGAGAATCTGCTACCTACTTCCTCCTCACAAGTCGCAAAAGCAACCGCCAATCTCTACGGTAGAGACAACGGGTTTTGGGTTTTGATTTTTGGTGCATGGAGTTTGGAGGTGTTTTTTGATTTTTGATTTTTTGGGGTTGATTTTTTTTTTTTTTTTTTTTGTATATATGCTTTGATTTGATTTGGGTTGAAGCTTTGGGTTTTTGGGGATTTGGGATGGGATATGGGGCGATGAAATTATTATTTTTGACTTTTTTTGATTTTGGTAGAGAGAGAGAGGAATTGGATTGGTTTTTTTCTCTCTGTTGGTTGTTTGACTTTGATTTTGACTTTGTCTTTGACTTCGCGTGATGCTGTGGAAATGGGGAAATGGGGAAATGTGGAAATGTGAATGCCTTCTCGATAGTAGCTGTGGGCTGTGGCAGTTGTGAAAAATTGATTTCGATTCAAAACCTCTATCCTCTCTGTCTCTCTGTATGTCCATCTACTTCTCGTACTTCTCGTACTTTACAAAATCCAAAATCCAAAACCCAAAATCCAAAGTCCAGAAACCCCTACAATCTAACTTCAATCCCCTCTCCCCCCCGTAAGTCTTAAGGTCCCCCGCCCGCCCCCGGTAAACTCAACCTTAACCACCCTACCCTAACTCCACCCTACCCTAACTACACAACTACACAACCCGATCTTAATCTTCATCGGAACCTTCATCGGAACCTTCATCTTAATCGAAATCTTAATCATGATCTCGGATGCGGATGCGGGTACGGGATCGATCGTACGATCGTGCATCCCATGGTTCTAATTTCTGGGAACTACGGGGACTATGCTGCTGCGGGAACTACGGAGACTATGCTGCGGGAACTACGGGATCGGAGCACTGTGAGCCTACATATTGCCGATATGTAGCTTGTGTGTGGGAGGGGTGTGGGGGGGGTGTGTGTGTGTGGGGGGGGGGGGGGGGGGTTGCTGTGTACATGTAGATATAATACATGAAGGGGACGAGGGGATACAGCAGGTAAAGATAATATCGTATATGATGATTTGATGCTATGGTGCTCCAATATGATGCTATGATGCTTTGATTTGATGATTTGATGATTTGATGATTTGATGATTTGATGATTTGATGATTTGATGATTTGATGATTTGATGATTTGATGATTTGATGATTTGATGATTTGATGATTTGATGATTTGCTTCTCGGGCCAGGTCATAATAGATCATAACATAGCATAACAGATCATAGCATACCGCATCATCATATCACACCGCACAACACCGCACTATTCCAAGGCCATTAATAAAAAACATCAGATACCATTGTCACTATACCACTATACCACTCTAACCTTCAGCGGAAATAGATAGATGGATAGATAGATATGTAGATAAAGATATTGCATGCAAGATGCAGGATGCAGGATATATGCAGGATATATGCGGGATATATGCGGGAGTAGGGATGTAAATTATTTACTTTATTTACTTTATTTACTTTATTTACTTTATTTACTTTATTTACTTTATTTACTTTATTTACTTTATTTACTTTATTTACTTTATTTACTTTATTTACTTTATTTACTTTATTTACTTTATTTACTTCATCTATTATATCTATTATATTCATTATATCTATTATATCTATTATATCTATTACTCACACCTAAAGCACCATCTGTAGGCATGAGTATATCTACGAAAATTATTCGGAGAAAACTATATACATGTATATATACGGGTATGTAAGTGCTACGAGACACATAGAAGCCGCCCGGTATCTATTTATGGATTTGTAGATTTCAGATAGTGCATTGAGGATTGTGCAGAAGACTGTGTGTGGTGTGCTGCTTGCTGGGTGCTGCGTGCTTATATGCCCGAGATGGTTGGGATGGTTGGGATGGTCGAGATGGTTGGGATGGTCGAGATAGCTGAGATAGCTGAGCCGGCGAGGTGCAGTTTTATGCTTCATGCTTCTATGGTGCTATGCTTCTGGGGCTTCTACATATGGTTCTATGATGTTCTATCGGATAAGTACATATCAGCTTAGCCGCACTTACGGCTTACGTAACTAGCACGTGGAGGTGGATTTTCCACATTGGGTATATCTCCCTCAGTAGATGCGTAAAGCTAGATCACCATCATTCTCAACGATTACACTCTTCCACCTCCCTCTTTCTCCGGCATTCCCGTTTTACACTTTGGCGTGAAGGCAGTTGGAACGATATTAGGAATCGTTAATGTCTATATTTATTGTTTTCTACAGGAATAAAGATCAAAAGAAATAGATTTAGGTGCCGTGTAGATATGTCTAGCTTTTGGGAACTGGATAGAATATTTTGCTGCTTGAGGGAATGGAAGAGGAATGTAATTGTCTTGTGAACGCTGCTTGATGTGGGGATTTGTTTATTTATTTATTTATTGATTTTAATCATACATCCGATCGAGGCCTTTAAAGCTTATGCGGGTAGACCTCCCAGTCGTATAAACCAGTTTAAGATGACGGCCAAAACGGACTATACGGACTGTTGGAATACGAGAACTGTACTGCGACCCAGTTCAGTTTACTGCCAGTAATATAAACTGGTTAAACTGCAAAAACTAGTTGACTGAATGCAAGGCTTGGCAAACCAGGTGAACTGTTTAAAACTGCAAAAACTGGCTTGTCCAGAGGAACTGGTTTATGAAGGAGCAATAAATATTATTCAGTGCATACATAAAAAAATTCTATCTTAATCTGGTCCCCAGAAATTATAACTGATGCCTACGATTGAAGCTCTTGAACCCCTCAATGACTTCCAGAGTATCTTCCTGCATCAAATGGCGGTCCGATATACATTAATGATCTGCTTGCATTTGGAAAATAGCAGTTCAGACTCTGCAGTCATCGCGGGAACTGAGAGGAATGTTCACTGCCATTTTGTCAAGGCTAGGAAATCTTGTTACCAGAAGCTGATGAAATGAGGAGGGTTAAGATACTGGCAGGCTCAGCCACCGGTGGGTTAAAACGAGGTTGAATACATTATTTATTCCTGCATGCATTGGTTCCCAATGCGGTTAAACGGTTTTGTGTTTACTGAGTCCGGTTAATCAGTGCACTGCAGTTACCTGGTTCTATGGACCCTCAAAACTGAATCAACTGTCTATCCGGGATACCAAAACTGCACCAACTAACTGTGAATTGTCAGTTCAGTTTACCTGGTTTACGATTTTACCCTGTAAACTGACTGTACGGTTGGGAGGTCTGTATGCGGGTAAAAGCAACTTGTACAACCATTTTTCATGTCCTCGAGACCGAAGTCTCCTAATGAGGCACCCTAATCTCCTACACCCATTTACCCAAGCATTCCACCAACACTTGTCTACACCTAAGGAGGCATAGATCAGGAAATAGTGACCACCTATCCTGAGCACCGGTTAAACCTTCGTGAGGACAAACCCCGGTAACCAAGCAATACCTGTGGGAGCAACACGGGATTCGAACCCATTGCTTTTGCGCAGTTGCAGGGAGTTATACCACTACACTACTGGGGCCGCCCCCTCTGTGGTCTTCTAGGCTTCGCGGGTCGGGGGCTTCTGTGCTTCGGGGGCTTCTATGGTCTTCTATGCTCCGGGGGCTTCTAGTACATATGGTTCTATGGTTTTCTATCGGATATGTATATATCTGCTATACTTTCAGTATGACAGAAGCCGGAACGATATTAGCAATCCTAAAATCCTAAAATTTCAAGATGGTATATATATATGATAGTACGAGGTGCTGGACAAAAGTGACCGTCACCCCGCGCGGCGCTTAGCACAGAAAAGTGACGGTCACTTTTGTCACGGTACCGTACGAGACGACGGTATGACAATATAACGGTACGTGACGTCACATGACCAATAAGTGATATTTCATGACGGCAGCTCCGTTATTTATTTATTTATGGAATCATACGCTAACCGAGGCCTAGAAAGCACATGCAAGAACGAAAGATTGATTACCGTGGTTTATATTACTATGTATTGAAATGATGATGTAAGATAATATAAAGAACATCAAGCAAATACTCAATAGAAACGGCGTGGGATTATTTAGATATACAAAGCACAACAGATGGGAGTTGATATTGATATCTGTATTTATTATTGCTTGAGTAATTGGATACAAGAACCTGGGATAAATTTAGGTACCGTGTAGACATGTCTAGCTTTCGGGAACCAGATAGAATATCTTGCTGCTCGAGGGAATGGGAAGAGGAATATACCTATCCTGTGAGATGAATGCCGCTTGATGTTGGGATGTTACAATTTCGCGTGACGTCGTAGGGTAAACGAGGGAGTGTCTATGATTGAAGCCTGTCGCGGTTAAGGCGGTGTGAGAGGATGTGAAGAATATAAAGGGATTGATTGATTAATTGGTTGGTTGGTTTATTTTTAAACGTTCCCAATATTAAGGTTATGCCGTTCTCTGTGGATATATACATCTTCAAAACCAGCGGTTGGACCACTGCGATAAGACCAGAGCGTGCTTCGGGGTTTGGGTTATGGCTTCCTCTAGACCTCCCAACCGTATAGCCAGTTTACCGGGTAAGGTCGCAAATTAGGTAAACTGAACTGACAATTCACAGTTAGTTGGTGCAGTTTTGGTATCCCGGAGACACAATTGGTTGAGTTTTGAGGGGTCCATAGAACCAGGTAACTGCAGTGCACTGATTAAACGGGCTCGGTAAATACAAACCCGTTTAACCGCATCGGGAACCAGTGCATACAGGAATAAATAATTTATTCAACCTCGTTTAAACCCACTGGTGGCCGAGCCTGCCAGTATCTCAACCCTCCTTAATCCACCAGCTTCTGGTAACCGGGTTTCCGCAACCTTTACTAAATGGCGGTGAAAATGCTCTCAGTTCCCGCGATGAGCGCCGAGTCTGAGCCGCAGTTTTCCGAATGCAAGCGAATCCTAACATCGGGTCGTCATTCGAGGCAGGTAGTGACTCTGGAGGCCATTAAAGGGCTCAAGAGCTTCAATCGTAGGCATCAGTTATGATTTCTGGGGACCAGATTAAGATAGAAGTTTTTTATGTATGCACTGAATTATATTTATTGCCCCTTCATAAACCGGCTTTCGGAGTTTTAAATAGTTCACCTGGTTTGCCCAGCCTTGTATTCGGTTAACTGGTTTTCCTAGTTTAATCAGTTCATACTACTGATAGTAAACTGAACTGGGTCGCCGTACAGTTCTCATATTCCAACAGTCCGTACAGTCCGTTTTGGCCGTCATTTTTTACTGGTTTGTACGACTGGGAGGTCTGGCTTCCTCTTTGTTTTCTTGCGCGACAATAGGGTGATGAGATCTTTACGGAATATAAAGTAAAAAACTAAACAGAGACGGCGTAGAATTAGAAGGAATGTGGCCATTAATGTCCATAGTTGTCATCGTCGACGTAATCAAAAATTAAGAACCTGAAACTTAACAAGAGTAAACTTGGTTTCCGTTTAGATACGGCTTGAATAGGTTATCTCGCTGCTTGGGAAAATAATGAGAAAGTAATATCCCGCGAATACCGCTTGACGTTAAAATTGAGCACCTTGGGCACACCTCGTCTAGCGACCCCCCCCCCCCCTCCCCCCAAACGTCATACGTCCCTTAGCCGAATCTTATCCTTCAAATCCTGTAGTCTAGACAAAAAGGGTGCTATGTCATTGGCGTCAGTGCCGAGCGTTAGTCGGCTAGTCGGCTAACCAGCGTTTAATCGGCGTGTAATCGGTATGCGGAGGACACATGTCTATTCCTAATCTGGAGTAGAGCGTATCGAACTTGCAGGGATAATATCCCTGCTTCATCCCCCGTTTGATTTGAGTTTCATCCTCCTTCGAGTCAGAATTATCAAGGAGTATTTTCAGAGAAAAATATACTCTTTTGCGAAACTTCGTAATCTTCAGCGATTTCGTATGATTTCGTATGATTTCGTATGATTTTCTGATGTGACTGCGATTGTCGATAAACTGACAATTCCTGGTAAACAATCCCGCAAAATCTCCGGGGTTGCCGCGTTTGTCAATCATTGGTTGCGGTTGTCGTCGCGCGCGAAGCGTCTATCCGCTTCCCTGACCAATAATACGTGAAATGTCGCTTGAGTGGACGTCATACGTCATGGGCATATTGCCGTTAAAGATACCACTACAGAGGTTCGAGTGCTTTCCTCCGCGGAGCAAGACGGTACTGCTCCAACATATCTTTGGCACATTCGCTGTCACCTTTTGCGCTGCAAAGCCCTCACTTAAGCATTTATTTTTAGGTATTCTTTTAACTACACCGACCATCATCTTTTGTTTATACCCCTTATACACTCGTTACGCTGCATACGCGCAAAATGAGGTGCCCACTTCGAATTCACCCACTTCAGATGATTCTTATTATCCTTGCCGTTGATTCTGGAAAAGCTATTGATCTCTTTGAACACGGTTCCGGAAGTGTTTATACGCTCGATGTATCGAGCATCGAATTTCCCAATGCCACTACCCTCAAGCCGGTCGCCCCTCTTCCTTCTAATACTACCAAGGGTACCATCTACGCACCGGCTTTAGTCGACTCGGAGCTTTACCTCGTTGGAGGTGAACCTGGACAAAGGCTCACCGTCTGGCACCTCATCAATGAAAACATCAAAGACGGAGATGGCTATCGCGTCTGGGAAAAGGTCCAAATCAACTCCTCTAAAGACGTCAAGGCTGTCGACGACTCCGCCGCTGTTCATGATACCATGAAGAACACCACCTACCTCTTCTCCCCCGCTTACTTTACCACGATCCAAAACGGTTCGGTTAAGCAACTCAAGACCAAGAATCCTCTCGAGTACCCCGGAAGACCGACTTTCACCCAGTTTGGTCGTCGAGCTATCGTCCTGGGAAGTAAAGACACAGCAGTTGTCTTTGATTTGGACAAGAAAACCTGGGAGAAGAAGGTCATCAAGAATTTCCCCGCGCGCTTTGGACACACCGCTGTTAAAGCAAGCATTGGAGACGACATCATCATTTTCGGTGGTGCTTACGAAAACGGCACCTTGATCGACCATCCTCCAGCGCTCCTAGATACCAACAACTGGATCGTCCGCTACTTCAACCACACCGGCAGAAATGATGCTATGATTGATCACGCCGCCATAATGAACGATTCCAAGATGTTCATTATCCACAATGGCACCGTCTCGGCCTTCGACACTAAGAAGGGCATGTGGTTGACCGAGAATCTTCATCGCACCCACCCGGACCACGAGGAAGAGATTGCGGGAGGTCAGGTCATTGTGGACAAGCCATCAAGAAGTTATAAGAAACTGGGACTTGGCATCGGTCTCGGCCTTGGACTTCCAATGAGTATCGCTGCTGCATACGCGATATACTGCTGTTGTTTGAGCGCCAAGCGCCGTAAGCGAATCCGTGCCAATAATCAGAGGAACTCCGATGATCCTTCTGATCCCATGAAGAACGACGCCATCGAAATGGCCCTTAACAGCCCAGCCACCGACGCTGTACCTCCCGCTCCAGAGAGTGCCGAGGACCCCGAGGTCGCTCCGGCTGCCCCTGGTGGACCAGTTAACCCATGTGTAAGTATTTTGCTTCTCCAGAGTTTCGTTTTTATTTAAATATCGACTGACTAATCTTCACAGGATGAGCCCCCTCAGACGAAATTTGCGGCTACCAATGGGAGTACCTCGAATGTTGCCGCGACTGAGCCATCAGTAGTTATGGCCACCGCGTCAACCATCCCGGACGCTTCGAATGATGAAACCGACGCAGCTAGCGATTCTGACTCAGACAAGTCTTCTGGTGCTCAGACCGAAGTCGTCTCCCCGCTTAGTGCTGAGAATCTTGCGAAGTTCACCGGCACATCTATTCAAGCCGGGCGTAGAGCTACAGATTCCGAATCTGGGTCTTTAGATGACTTTTTCACGGTAGCTACTGGAGGATCCTCTGACAAGGGTCAATTCTTTGACTCCGATCAAACAATCACCGGTCCTGCGGTTCCAGACAATAATACCGACTCCGCTCCGGAGACCGCTACCCAATTATCTTCTGGCGAAGATGACGTCTCCGATTCCGGGGATACCATCACCGGTCCTGAGGCCCCAGACAACAACAGCGACTCCGCTCAGGAGACCACTACCCAAGAATCTGCCAACGTTGTTGACTTCTCCGATTTTGGAAACACCATCACCGGACCCAGGACCCCGGTCCTTCAGAACAACGCCCCTACTGTGCCCGCTACCGAAGGACTTCCTGAGGAAGATTACTTTTCTTTTGCCGGAGATCCATTGCACAAATTTGCGCTTCCGGACTTTAGCAGACCCTCCAATCCTGAGTTGAATGTTTTTACTCTAGACGAATCTGCTCTTTCCAGATTTAGAAGATCTGCCCCCGAGAACGATTCCGTTGCTGAGACGTCTAACGAGGAGGCCCTTACTGATAATGACCAAGAGCACGCCACCTCTGTTTCTGAGACGACCGACGAGGAGGTTCTTACTGATAATGACCAAGAGAACGCCACCTCTGTTTCTGAGACGACCGACGAGGAGGTTCTTACTGATAATGACCAAGAGGATCCCACCTCTGTTTCTGAGACGGCCGATGAGGAGGTTCCTGCCTACGACGAAGAAGGGAATCCCAACTACGAGGCTTTCTTTTGCCCCACCGATGAATTTCTCAAGCGGGCCAATCGGGCTCTAAAAACTCCAACCAACGAGTACTTTGGCCTCAAAGTTCCCATGGTCAGCGAAGCTTCCCTTGCTCTTTTCAACCGGAGAGTAGAAAATCCCGAGGCAGAACTCCGAGCCTACAATAAGCGAATGGCCCTCGGCTATAGATTTCCCGACAACGAGGAAAAGATCCATGACAACAGCGATGAGGCATTGGGAAGTCTTGATGCGAAGTTGAGAGCTTACAGTAAGCAAGTGTCATCAACAGTAGCGGAGGCTCCTCTCGTCACCATGACCGTCTCCGTAGATGAAATCCCTGTTTCTTCAACCGACACAACAGCTGCTCCCTCGGAACTAGAGCGACCCAAACTCGGAAGACCCCTCTCTATTAAGAGCTTGCTCCTTGGTAGCCAAACTGTCGCTAAATCTTCTCTTGATGGTGTTGTGCAGGAAAGTCTCGCAGCAATCGAGGAGGGTACTGAATTCGACACCCCTCTGAGCGACGAAGAAAAAGAAGAGAAGAACACCGGCAAGGCTGAAGATCCTAGAACTAAGTTCGATGAAGAAATTGCTCGCAAAGTTTCCCAGGCCTCCATCAATCAGCTTGATGAGAAATCTTCAAACAACTCACCCCCGGTCATCAGACGTCGCTATTCTTGGAGCGTTAAGAATGGAGAATCTTCCGCCATGGGTGCTGCTCGTGGAAAATCCTACCCTGTTCCTCCGCCTTCTAACACCGGCGTTACTTATCAAGATATCATTTCCGCTGCTGTATTTAATGCTGCATCCAATGCTGCAAGCTTGGGTGCCTCTGAACCTTCTACCGCCGCTTCTGCTGCTAGTGGTTCGGGTCAGAAGAATAACAGCAGCAAGAAGAACAAGGGAAAGGGCAAGGGTAAGGGCAAGGGCAAGGGAAAGGGTCCGAATTAATGGTTTATTTGAGATAAACCCGCCGGTGTTAAGTCTGATGCACCGGCCCACGATTTTTTTTTTTTCATCTTTCTTCCGTTTTTTTATTATTAATATTTTCTTTCCTAGTATAATGTCTTTTTTACGATCAAAATAACCTTCTTTTGTTCTTCTAGGGGATACCGGTAATATGTAAAGGATCCTCGGGACAAAAGGAGGGAGTTTTTTTCGTCTGTTTCTCTGTCAGGGGGGTTTTTTCCTTCCTTTTTTTTTTTTTTTCATCTATTTTACTTCCTGGTATAATGTTTTTTTTTACGATTAAAATAACCTTCTTTTGTTCTTCTAGGGGATACTGGTAATGTGTAAAGGATCCTCGGGACAAAAGGAGGGAGTTTTTTTCGTCTGTTTCTCTGTCACGGGGGTTTTCTTCCTTCCGGTTTTTTTTTCGTCTATTTTACTTCCTGGGATAATGTTTCTTTACGATCAAAATAACCTTCTTTTGTTCTTCTAGGGGATACTGGTAATGTGTAAAGGATCTTCGGGACAAAAGGAGGGAGTTTTTTTTCGTCTGTTTTTTTTTCGGGGGGGGGGGGGGTTTCCTTCCGGTTTTTTTTTATCCACTTTGCTTCCTAGTACAGTTTTTATTTTCTGTTGAAATAACCTTCTTTTGTTCTTCTAGGGGATACTGGTAATATGTAAAGGATCCTCGGGACAAAAGGAGGGAGTTTTTTTCGTCTGTTTCTCTGTCAGGGGGGTTTTTTCCTTTCATTTTTTTTTTCATCTATTTTGCTTCCTAGTACAATTTTTTATTTTCTGTTGAAATAACCTTCTTTTGTTCTTCTAGGGGGATACTGGAAATCCGTAAAGGATCTTTGGAACAAAAGAAGGGTGTTTTTGTATTTTTTTCTCATTATTTACCAACTTTTTGGTTAATTATGTATTCTAATGTTTAATAAGTAATTTGTAATGTTTAGTAATAGTTTGTAATGTTTAATAATAGTTTGTAATGTTTAATAAGTAGTTTGTAGTGTTTAATAAAGAATCTTTTGTTCTTTAATTATTCGGGTCCCCATGCTGTTGTTGTTTTGTATACATCTGCGGGTGGTTGGATTATCGATATTCAGTGTAAGGAGGCTATTAGTGAATTTGAATAACACGTAAATCTGTAATAAGTAATCGATAGTGTATATAGTGGTTGGATAGTAAAGAAAGTGGTGAAATGCCCGATATATTTTACAGTATTGGATGGTTTTGTTAGGTTTGGGTGAAGCCGTAGAGTGATTTCGAATGATCATTCATGACTAGTGGCTTCATCAACCGCCATCCTGACTTTGATATCAAGAGCACGGGCTTTGGTTCTGTTGCTGCATTTTTTCCGTAGTTGTGCTATATAATTTGCAGGGTATAAATGCTTTTGCTAACAATTGCCTTCTGGATAGAGATTTACCATGTTCTCGTCTATGTAACTCCACCTTCAACCTAGGCGAAACAGGGTAATTCTCCATCTTCTCATCAGCGCTCAAGACCTTAGCAACGGTACTAAAATCGTCAAAGTAGCTAACCTTAACTAACGCTCCATGTCATGCATAAGGCTGTTCGTTAAACACAGACGATCGATTAGGTGGATGCAGCAAAAAGTCACTGGGGATCTCGTGCGTCTGATTTAGTGTGCGTTAGGGTGATTTTGTGCAATGCAGGCGGGTGCGTCAGTTCTATGAGTCTGGGAAATCAAGTGGATGCAGCAAAAGAACGTATTTGCGTATGCGCCGAGGCGCGGGGGTCTTGCATCAAAAAAAAAAATTTCACCACCATACCGGCCCGATGTCTGACCGGATTCCAGTTGATTGTATCGTGCTTATCATCTTCGGTGCTCCTCTGTATATTTGTCGAGAGCAAAGGGCTCTCGGATGGGAACCGAAATTGGTTGACGGTACCTCACCACGCGACGCTTGGCTTCCTCGCGGTGTTGCCGTCGCTGGTGGAGATGGAGAGCATTCCCCACCAGCGCACCCGCAAACGCTGCCGCGAAAGTAACCGTTGACGCGAAAAGAATAAAAAGATCCTCCTCGAGTTCAACATCCGATATCTCCACCATTTTAAATTTTGGTAGTGATGTTTTGTTTTGTTCGGTGGTGATGTTCTCCCACTCCTCACGCGATTTCGTTAGAATTATGCGCAATTTAAACCCAAAACGGGTAGCGTTGCATTATGTTCTGCGTTCCCCATACTAGCGTTTCGGGGTGTGTTATACACATGTACGGTAATAAACGTTGACCTTTTTTGGGACCGACAGCGCGTTTCTGCATGCTACTGCACAAAAGTACGCTAATGCGTGACTTTTCCGTGTAATTACCATGATTTTTCTGTTGCTGCATCCACCTATTCCCGCCTACATATAGTCACCGGCCTCCTTGTTAGCAACTTAACCCTAGGGTCGATTACCCTAATTAAGGTTATCCATCTTCACCCTCTTACATCTGCCTTACGACACTACTCCTTCCATGCCGCAGATCTTAAACCCGAAACTTGCGAACCATCGGCAACCAATATGTACCACTACCATATTGATCTAAGATACGTATGTACATATGCCCGAGAGAATAAAAAAAACTCAAGATTAATAATCATTAAACTATCGGACCCTGAATATCTTTAAGCTACGGGTATATACGGCCGAATACATGATGCAAGGACTGTGGACATAGGCTGCAACTCGCTCCTGCTAACTCGGTCCTCGGAGGAGTGAAAGGATTCCAAAGATTCGGAAATCATTGTCTATGTCAACCTCAACGTCATCGGGATCGGCATACTCAGGATACCGAGTTCCCTGCTGATGATGTTTCTCACGAGTCATGAGCCATGTATACATATACCAAGTACGAATATAAACAACCACCAACTCACCAACTCATGAACCCAGCAACTCATCAACCCAGCAACAACAAACCACCACAATTCCACAATGATAAAACCGGAATGCATCCACAAGTATAATTTTCAAGCCGTTATCATCAACTTCTCGCAATCTTCCGGAGACTCTCGGGTTGAAACTGGATACCAAGTTCTTGGTCGCCGACCTCGGCGATTACTTGCCGGTATCACATGCGGTATAGTGAAGTATCCACAGAACTATGTATGTACAACAACATGGTTATGCAATCTGTGTTACCTTACCTGTGTGTGTATTTTTATTCCCTGTGTTTCTTTACATATTGGAAAAAAAAAAAAAAAAGAAAAAGAAAATTCAGGTACAGAACAGAGCGCATAGCATACGGTAGATCTATCCATGTATCCATGTATCTATCTATCTACAATAGCTCATACATACATAGCTAATCGGAAGTGCGGCTCACTCAAACTTGCGGACCGTAAGCTATATCGATATGATTTACATAGGTAGGCTGGTTTGTATAGCATAGCACCGTGTGTTTTTTTTTTCTTGTTTTTTTTTTTCGGCTTTCGATTTTGGCCGCTCGGCGCTCGCACGTTGATGGTGCTTGGTGCTTGGTACTATGGTGCTATGGTGCTATGTATGGTAATCTTAAAGTACTGGTATATCTGGTATATAGATAGATATAATAACTAGGTACATATCCATAGAAAAGTCCTGTCTCATAGATATGGTCCTTTTTCTGGGATTATATCTCAGCTTCGAATCTCAGCCCGCCTGTTGCATCTGCTACGTTACACCCCTCCCCCACCGTCTCTCGTCCGCCGGAGAATTGAATCAACCCCTATATACCCGGCTTCTTCTATTTCTGCTGCTGCTGCTGCTGCTGCATACATAGATTATGGGTGTTACTGTATACATAGCATCTTGTATCTCGCATCTTGCATCTTCCTATCTCAACCAAAAAAAAAAAACCAAGCTCATCTCATCTCATCTCATATCCAGGTCATCACGAAAACATATACACTATACTTGCCACGTCAATCCGATAAAGATAAAGAAAGATAAGGAATAGAAAAAAAGTCCTGATACTCCCGAATGGAATTGGAATGAGGTAGAGACGAAATAAATCCGGAATAGGAAGTTTGTTGGAACTTATCTTGGATATGGGATGTTTTTATCTTCTATCTTCTATCTTCTATCTTCTATCTCAGATACTGTATACGAAATGTTTCCGGATTGGAATTGGGGAATGGAATGGGGAATGGAATGGGAGAAAAGAAGAAAAGAAGAAAAGAAGAAAATAGGAAACAGGAAGCATATTTCGATTCAATTGATTCAATCAGTTGATCAAGATAGACAAATATCTCGGATACCTGGAATATCTCGAATATCTCGAATATCTCGAAAAGTCGATCCTCACAGAATCTTACATACATACATCATAATAACTTACCGGATCAACTATCATCCTCCTCATCATCAACCCTATCTATCCAACTCCAACACCAACTCCAACTCCAACCCCATATCTATATCTATATCTATATCTATCTACACAACCATATTTCCTGCACTTCTGCACTTCCGCAGATCCCAAAAATTATAAAGAACTTGCTGGCGCTTATCATATCTGCTAATCTGCTAATCTTTTGATCTTCTATCTTGATATATCTGTACAGGATAGGATAGGAGGGATAGGATAGGATAGGATAGGAGGGATAGGATAAGATAGGACAACACAGCAAAGCACAGCAGCACAGCACAGCACAGGATGAGATGAGCTCAGATAGGACACCAACGACAGGATACGACGGAATAAGATAGGAGTTACATATTACGGCAAGTCTACGCATTTGGTTGCGTTCCAAGTAATATGCAATACGCACAGACTTAACTTTGGGGGGGAGATATAACAATCCCGTATATCCCGTCTATTCCCTCGAGCTACTTTTCTTCCCTTGGATGGGCTACGTTTATGTGTGCAAAAATGGGGGGGGAGGTTGATTGGATGGATGGATGATTGGAGGATTGGAGGAATGGATGGTATGTTATTTCCTTGGTCTTCCCTTGGTCTTCTTTGATTGTTTATGTTGAATTGTTTTTCTATTTTTTTGTTTCTTGGGGTTATGATATTAAGCTATTAAGCTATTATCCTATTAACCTTTCAACACTCCCTTGATACGGCCTTGATACCCTTAATACACTTAATACTCACATTACTTTCCGATTATTTACCTATTCCCATCATCCCTCCTTACCTCCTTACCTCCTTCCAATATCCCATATCCATCTATCCTACCCCTACCCCTACCCCACACTCCCCAGTATCCAAAGTCACCCACGTACCTACTAACACCCTCATCGGCGACTACAGATCCCCCATCCAATCCAATCCATCCCGCAACCGCAGCGTCAAACAAGCATCAATAACCGCCCTACAACCCTATCCATGACGTCGCCTAGCCATCCATCCAGTCCCTTAACCCTCCATCCATCCATCTATCCATTCAGCTCGGCGATTAAAACAACCCGGCGACTACGACTGCGGCTGCGATTAAACGGCGACCTCGGAATCTCGGAGCCCTGGAGCATCGGGTCTTAAGCATCGTGCATCGGGTATCATTAGCGACTTCTTCACTAGTCACGTCTGATCACTCGAGTCTGGATACCGGCAGCGGAATTGGATACACGTGACACGTGATGCGGTGCTGGGGGTGCTGTGGGTGCAGTGGGTGCGCCACACTACCGCTACCGCTACCGCTATGGATACTGATACCGATACTACGCGGGGAAACTCCGAAGGGGTTTCTGGTTCCGGGTTTTTCCGGGTTTTTCGGGGTGGAAGGGGTGGCAAGGGTTGGAGAGGGGGGGGGGGGGGGCACGCGACGCGATATGATGCGATGACGCGATGACGGGGAAATTTGGGGGGGAGGGAGTATGGGGGGTATGGGGGGTATGATGGTGATGCGATACGGAGGAAGAGGAAGAGGAAGAAGAAGAGGAAAATGGGGACCTGGGAGGAGGAGGATTGGAGGATTGGAGGAATACAGCAAGGTTCTCGCTGCTATGGTGTTTCCTACATACGAGACTTCCTATGTCCCCCGGGTTCTACAAGCTCCACAAATCCCCAAATCCACAAGCTCCACAAGCTCACCTCGAGTCCACAAATCCCCAAATCCACAAATCCACAAATCCCCAAATCCCCTCGAGTCCCCGAGTTCCTACGATTCCTAAGTTCCCCGGAACCATATCTCAATCCTCAATACACCATCTCAGGTCGCCGACCATGAAACCCCCCAGCCCCAGTCCCGAACCCAGTATCTCCCGAACCCAGCCCCAGTCCCGGCCCCGACCCCGGAAAAACTTTACCACCTCCTACCACCTCCGAAACGATAACGGAATTTACTATGGTGGGTTTACGAATTTCTTTACGATCTTGGCATTGCTGCTGGGGGGGTTGTAACGGGGGGATTTAGTGTGACGGGGTGACACCCCTGGCACTGGCACTGATACACTGGCACCCCTGGCACTGGCACCCAGGGATCCCAGGGATCTCGGCTGCACTGAGGCTACACTGGGACTGGGCTGGGACTGGGCTGGGGATGGATATCGAGGGACAAGGACGAGGGATCCTTGGTTCGATAATGGTTAACCTCCGATTCACCCGAGATCTCGAAAATAAGGATAGAGGGACTTTGGAACGAAACGAGGACAGGAAACGAGGACCCGTTCTCGTGTACATATGGAGACTTCCGGAACGGTGGACCTGGTATAATCCGTGGCCTCCGCAGGCTGCGCAGGCTTAGAGAACGGAGATGCTCTGCGGAGGCGAAGGCGAAGGCGAAAGGGTCTAGAGAACTGCTTCAGTTCAAGCCTTTAAGCCTTGGAAAGTCCGGAGTCTCGAATCCTCAAAACTCCGAAGCTTCGAAGCTTCGAATCCTCGGAGAACTCGGAGTCGGAGAAGTCGGAGTCGGAGAACTCGGAGAACTTAGGAACTTAGGAACCCAGGGATTCAGACAGGCACTCAGACAGGCACTCAAACTCAGACCCGGAGACCCCGGAAAACCCAGACTCGGAGTCTGTAGTCTGTAGTCTGTAGTCTGTAGTCTGTAGTCTATAGTCTGCAGTCTGTAGTCTGTAGTATGTACTATGACATACATACATACCTACCTACCTACCGTCCATACCATAGCATAGCATAGATACACTCTACACTCTAGCTACGCTCTCTAGCCACAGACTACATACAGCACCATACGACGGCTCTGGCTCTGGTTCTGGTTCTGGTTCTGGTCCTGGTTCCGGGTGCTGCAAGACAGCAAGGCAGCGAGGCACTATTATGATAAGCTTTTTTGCTTTGCTTTACTTTGCTTTTCTTTGTTCTGAACTTAAAAAAGAAGCTCGGAAGAATCGGCCACTGCTACGGCCACGGAGATGAAAGTGGAGATGAAAGTGGAGGTGGAAATGAAGCTTAAGCTTATGACAAAGGACGCAAACACATCTCATAACCCGGATAGATAGGCTCGGGGTGGAAGACTATCAGGCTATCAGACTATCAGGCTATCAGGCTATCAGACTATCGTATCAGACTATATGCGCTATGCAGTGATTCTTTGGGACCGATGGGTTATACCTGGGTTGAGGGGATAAGGGGGGGGGGGGGGGGTATGGCTGTGGCTGGGATATGGCTGTGGCTGGGGATATGGCTATAGCTGTGGCTCGGGCTGGAGATATGGCTGGAGGATATGGCTGGAGATATGGCTGGAGATATGGCTATGATGGAATCCGATTTCACATAGATACATACATACACACGACGTCGTATCGTATCGTATTTCAGTGTACTGTACCTGTACGTACCTGTACCTGGAAATCCAAGCCAAAAAACAGAGCTCAGAGCTCAGAGCTCACAGAAGCCAAGATCAATAATTATGACCAATAGAAACCCGGGGTCGATATTCGCCCTGGAAATGCTGGATAAGAGGCTAGGGATAGAATATACCGGATACCACAACAAACGAATACCATAACACTATGGCACTATGGTACTACATATGGACAAAAAGCACGGACGTTGGATAGGCGTATGGTGGTTGTATTACTCGGAGGCTTGGACTGCTCGGACTGCTCGCGTGCTTGCTTGGTTACCTTGCTTGGTTACTGGTTACTTGGTCAAGATACAGTACAATGCTACACTACAATGCAACAATGCAATGCAGGTCGCCGAAAGATACGGTTTGGTTTGGTTGGTTTGCAGCAGCAGCAGCAGCAACCAGCAACCAGCAGCATGGGCGAACGATATGATTCGGTAAAGATATGCCGAAAGACGAAAGACGAAAGACAAAAGACAAAAGATAATCGGAGCGATAGATAGGAAAATCTTATGGATTATGGGTTATGGGTTATGGTATGGTGTATACAGATTTTCTTTTTGACCGGAGTTGGAATGAGGGGGTGATTACCAGTATCACCACCAGCAGCAGCAACAGCAACACCAGAAGCAGCACCACGACGTATGGTCGGCGAAGAGCGAACGGGATTAGAGTTACAGGGTACGATATGATATCTACATAATCGATTCGGATAAATATCTTTGGAGCTTGGTGTGGGGTTGAAATTGTGAGAAGGGAAAAAAGCTTTTTTGAACGGCGACCAACGAGCGACCAACGATCGGCCCATCAGCCATCAGAAAGAAAGAAGCATGGGAGACATGGAGATAAAGATATTACACAAGGGATTATTGTCACCGTCACCGTCACCGTCACAGTCACCGTATGTACGCAAGATTAACGGATTAACGGATTTAACGGATTTTTAACGAGCCCCTTGTTATTTTTTTCTTTTTTGTCATTTTGATAAGAAAGTTGGGGGAACACAAGATTTAGGCCTTATTAATTAATCTCTGGTTACACGCATAACCATATGTAAACTGTGACGTCGGTCGGGGTTTCAAACTACCTTTGGATGAACCTGGTCGTGGAGTGCAGCGGCGATTAAAGAATGGGCACGAGATGAACCGTGGAGGTTGTTTGATGCTTTTTTTTTTTTTTTTTTTTTGCCTGGCGAGGATCGATGATGGAAGGCGTACCAGAGAAAAGAGCAAGCGGAAAGGGAAAGGGAAAAACGCGTCTTTCTTTCCTCTTACACACTTCTCCTTAGTCTGAGGGGTAAGAGCCACAGCCGTAAAAGGGAAGATTCCGTGTGTTTGAGCTTATCGCTGGCTTATGACTGGTCGCTCGGGAAGGAAACGAAAAAACACTAGATTGGCTTAGTTCGCCTGCTGATTAAGGTTCGAACTGACTCGATGACCTGGTTTCTTTTACGTACAATTTTTCTTCTCGTTAGAATTTCCAGACGTTTGCTGCGGATGCAAACTGCTGTCTGCGCTTCCTTCTATGACGGACGGAATGCTGCCACCAAGGACACGCCTAACCCTGTCTGCTCCCGTATATGGTTGAAGTCAAAAAATGGATCGTGTTTATCGTAACCGTGGAACTGCTGACCGACAGTCTTTACATACTCGGGACTTTTCACTTTAGGGTAGGTGTAGATGTTACTGGAGATGAGCTGTGAGGATTTTATTTGGTGTTTTGTTACTAAAGAGATGAGCTGTAAGAATCTCATTCCGTGTTCCTGACAAACAGACCAGACCAGTTCAATCCAGTCCAGTCCCTTCATGAGGCAAAACAAACTTTTGTTGCCTTAGCTGACTTGACCTGACTTGAAGGGAAGCCAAACCAAATCCATTTTCTTCTCAACCTGTTCTGTTCTATTCTGTTCTGCACCGCCGCCCATCGCATGCGCCGCCAGAGTCCCCGAACCAAACCCCAGCAAAAAAAAACCCCGTCTTTAAACCCCGTCCACAAAATCACCCCCCCCCCCCCCGCCGTCTCCACGTCCCTAGCCGCTATCGGCATCCCTGCAAATTCTCGCGTGGTTGCCGGCGTGACTCCAAGAGCCCTGCGCGCCGCCGTGTGCAACCCGAAACTTCCGGAATCTGATAGCAGACGACACTATTTTTTTTCCTGTACCTCCCGAACCCCCCGTCGAGCCCCGTTCGCCTCCTCCTCTTCCCCCCCCCCCCCCCCCCCGCCGACCCAGTCCGACATGGTATCGAGAGAATTTGACAGTGTAGTCAGCGAGGAGAGCAAGGGATCAAGCAGGATGGAAGTATTAGCAGGAAGAGAAATCAGGATCAGAGTACAGTACAGGACAGTATTAGTATCAGAACAGTAAAAAGTAATCAAGAGATGAGCATTCATTCTAACAGTCAGCAGAATCAGATGAAGAGAATTTCATAAAAAAAAAACCTTTGCGGTGGACCCTGGTTGCCCCAGATTGCCTCCCCCCCTTCCCCCCAAATTCATCCTCCTCGCTGCGAAGCCCATCGCGTCCCAGACTCAAGCGGCAAATTCTAAGGCCCCACCTCCACTGATTGCTGCAACGCGCGATCAGCATGCACCAACGTAGCAGGGTCGGAAAATCATGATCGTGGTTAGTCTGGGACCGGGTGCACTATCGCGCTACAGCATACGCTATCGCTCCCCCGGGGCGGCGGAGAGTCAGGATATGCGTTTGGATGTCTAATGCTATTTACCTGTCGATTCCGATGCTTGAAGTAGAGCGACGACTTTAAAGACCCCCCTCTTCCCCGGCATCTTCAATCTCCATCCTGCTCATCAGCATTGTATCATCAGCTCGAACAAAAAAAACAGCCTTACAACAATCTTTCGAGTTTCCGTTGCTATTCATTTAGTTCAACGTTCAACAATAATAACAACAACAAATCAACCAACTTCCACTTCATCAACTTTCAAAATGTCCAACCTTGCCCCCGAGCCCGAGTTTCAGCAGGCCTACAACGGTATGAATATCAATTAAAATATCAATCAACGGAACAATAGCTAATTGTTCACACAGAGCTGGTCTCGACCCTTGAGTCCTCCAAGCTCTTCCAGGTTAACCCCGAGTTGAAGGCATGCCTTCCCATCGTCTCCATCCCCGAGCGTGTTATCCAGTTCCGTGTCACCTGGGAGGACGACAAGGGAGTCATGCAGGTCAACCGCGGATACCGTGTTCAGTTCAACTCCGCTCTCGGACCCTACAAGGGAGGACTCCGTTTCCACCCTACCGTCAACTTGTCCATTCTCAAGTTCCTTGGATTTGAGCAGATCTTCAAGAACGCTCTTACTGGATGTGAGTTTTTATACCAAAAAGCAATACATATTCGATCAATGTACTGATTCATTATAGTGAACATGGGAGGAGGAAAGGGAGGATCTGACTTCGACCCCAAGGGAAAGTCTGACAACGAGATCCGTCGTTTCTGCTACGCTTTCATGCGTGAGCTTTCCAAGCACATCGGACAGTTCACTGACGTTCCCGCCGGTGACATCGGTGTTGGAGGACGTGAGGTCGGATACATGTTCGGAGCCTACAAGGCTTACCGCAACCAATGGGAGGGTGTCATCACCGGAAAGGGAGGATCTGGGGAGGATCTTTGATCCGTCCTGAGGCCACTGGATACGGACTTGTCTACTACGTCGCGCACATGATCTCCTACGCCTCTGGAGGAAAGGAGTCTTTCGCCGGAAGCGTGTTGCCATCTCCGGATCCGGAAACGTCGCCCAGTACGCCGCTCTTAAGGTTATCGAGCTCGGAGGAAAGGTCATCTCCCTTCCGACTCCAAGGGAGCTCTCGTTGCTACTGGTGACGAGGGATTCACTGAGGCCGACATTGAGCTCATTTGCCAACATCAAGCTCGAGCGTGGATACCTTACCCAGCTCTACTCTGCTGAGGGACTCCACCCTCCCCGCCCGCTTCAAGTACCTTGAGGGAGAGCGCCCCTGGTCTCACCTCGGAAAGGTCGACGTTGTTCTTCCCTCCGCTACCCAGAACGAGGTTTCCGAGCAGGAGGCCAAGGACCTCATCGCCGCTGGAGCCAAGTTCCTCGCCGAGGGATCCAACATGGGATCTACCCAGGAGGCTATTGACGTTTACGAGGCTTGACCGTGTTGCCCGCAAGTCTGAGGGACTCTGGTACGGACCTGCCAAGGCTGCCAACTGTGGAGGAGTCGCAGTCTCTGGACTCGAGATGGCCCAGAAACTCCCCAGCGTGTCAACTGGACCTCCGAGGCCGTCGACAAGGAGCTCGCTGGAATCATGGAGCGCTGCTTCTGGAACTGTCTTAACACCGCTAAGGAGTACTACGACATTGCTGAGGGAGAGCTTCCTTCCCTTGTCGCTGGTTGCAAACATTGCCGGATACATCAAGGTTGCCCGCGCCATGCACGACCACGGTGACTGGTGGTAAATGTATCGCCCCTAATATGGCGGACATTCTACATCGGTTCTTTAATCAACTATTAAAGATCCCGGTGTTTGTAACATATAGATAATTTGCTTTTTTTTTTGTTTTTTGTTTTGTTCGAAATGATTTGTTTTTTGTTGGTGTTCAAGTTGGGTTATTGGTTTTGGGAATGGGAAAAAAAGAAGAAAACAGGACTCAATAACCATGGTTGTTTTTTACCGGGCTGGGACTGGGATGGAGCTGGGGTTTTTGTTGTTGTTTTGGTTTTTTGTTTTTTTTACTTGTTGAACTTGTTCTCGGACTTGGTCTTTTTTTTTTTTTGGTCTACGAATTGTTATGAGTAGCATGAATATTGTATATTTCAAAATTTGGTTCTTGGTGTAAAGGATTTTTGAACTGTGAATTGATTGGGACTTGAACGGGGGGGTGGTGGTGGTTATTAGGGAGAAATGTGGAAATCAAGCTTTAGTGAGGATGATAGGATTGACATTGCTGATCGGTATGCTGGGGATGTCATTACCCCCGCAATTTGATGTGGAAGAGTGCGTAGGTAATCAAGATAACTCGCAGAAACAGAAATGGGATCGGAGAATTTTTGCCGTGGGGTGTTGCGGTGGGGTGTGGGCTGGGGTGTGGGTTGGGGGTGGGGGTGGGGTGTGGTGGGTTGGGGTGCGTGTGGTGGGAGGTAACGGTGGATATGGAAGGTGAGCACAAGCACCAAGACAAGACTGACTGACTGACTGAAAAGATATGGATATGGATTATGGATATGGATATGGATTCAGGATACAATGATAAGATACAATGAAGGATAGATATCGGGGATTTATTATATCAGGATATCAGGATATCAGGATATCAGGGATTTATTATATCAGGATAGGGGATTTATTATATCGACGACATCAGGATTTATATCGACGACATCAGGATATCAGGGTATGTCGTACGTCGCACGTCGCATGTCGTAGAGTTATATGAGGGTTTGATTGGGGGGAATGGGGGATTTTGAGGGATGCGGCGGCGGGGATTTTGAGGGATGCGGCGGCGGGGATGGGGTTTTTTTTGGTGGAGAATGGGGGATTTTGGGGATGCGGCGGCGGGGATGGGATGGGGCGGCGGGCGGGATGAGGATTGGGCGGGATGGGGGATTTGTGGGGGCGGGATTTGGAGGGCGGGGCGGAGAGGGCGGGCATGGGATGGGCGGGCGGGATGGTGATACTGGGGGGGATCGGTGGGGCGGGGATGGGCATGGTGATGGGCGGGATGGGCATGGTGATGGGCGGGGATGGGATGGGCGGGCTTCGGTATCGGTATCGGTTTCATCGGTATCGCCTTCAATCCGCCTTCGATCCGTCTCCGCCTCCCGCCTTCGATCCGCCTCCGCCTTCGATCCGCCTCCGCCTTCAATCCGCCTCCGCCTTCGATCCGCCTCCGCCTTCGATCCGCCTCCGCCTCCGCCTTCGGTTTCGGCTTCGGTTTCGGGCTTCGGGTATCGGTATCGGTATCGGCTTCGGTATCGGTTTCGGGTCGCAGAGGTCGCAGAGGTCGCAAAGGTCGCAAAAGTCGCAGAGGCCACGGGAGTTACGGAAGTCGTGGCAGTATCGGAGAGAAGGTTGGGTTGGGTTGGGTTGGGGGGGGGATGAGGGGGGGGGATGAGGGGGGGGGATGAGGGGGGGGGATGAGGGGGGGGGATGAGGGGGGGGGATTGAGGGGGGGGGATGAGGGGGGGGATGGGTTGGGTTATGGGTTGGGTTTGGATATGAGGTTCGGGATTCGGGACATGAGACTCGGGACAGGAGATTCGGGGCATGAGATACCGATACCGATACCGATACCAGATTAGAGTCCTAGGTGTGCTTGCGTGCTCGCGTGCTGGGGTTCATCGGGCCTGGGTGCAACACATAGATGGTGAACGATAAGATGGTCGCGCGACATCACGATTTCTGTAACACGAACTTATGAACTTATGAACTCGCTGCATCAGGACATCGGGATATCACGAACTCGAACTCGAATTCATGAACTCATGAACCCATGAACCCATCAACCAGCAACCAGCACACAGTACGAGGTGCTGGACAAAAGTGACCGTCACTTTTCTGTGCTAAGCGCCGCGCGGGGTGACGATGACTTTTGTCCAGCACCTCGTACACGATAACCATACCAACCACCCCACGAATCCCCTAATCATCCACCTATCTCATCAGTTTACAACAGCAGCAAGTAAGCAAGTAAGTAAGTACAGCGCAGACGATACCCCATCTTCACCTTCACTCTTCATAAATAAATAACCATATAGGACTTATCTATCTATCTATCTATCTATCTATGTATCTACAGTCAAGCACAAGCACAAGCACAAACAGTGGTGATGATGCCGATTATTATGATACGGAACCACCATACATAGTTAATAAAACTCCCTAGTGGCCTGATTATACGTAAGTTCAGCATCCAAAAAAAACTCGCTATGGTGCGCGTATACTCCGCTTTCAGCCTGCGAACGAACGGAAAATGTTTTTATGACTCCTTGGAGTTTGTAGCTTGCTTACTCTGACTCGGCTCCTGAATCCGGAATCCGGAACTTAGATACAGACGCTATCGATATGTATACGCATACGCACAGCCACCCGAGAATCGAGGAATTCGCCTCCTCAACCACCCCCCCCCCCCCCCCCCCCGGAGCCACGATGATAACTGACGACAGACAAAACAGACGAAGAAAACTAACAAACCACACAACGCCACTATGTACGTACATAGACAAGACTAGGCGAAGTTCCTTGGTATGTATAGACTACGGAACGGTAAGGTCACGAAGATACTTAGCTACATAACGTATCGTGCGCTAAGATATTATGGTACGTAATAGTTCCGTGGCGTTGAAAGTACGGTCGATATTTCGTGGCGAAGCTGGGGACTGGGGACTAGGGAACTGGGGGCTGAGGAGATTCCAGATTTCGGATTCCAGATTCCAGATTCATACTACAGTCGTGTATATACCATATACCATATACCATACAGCTGAGAAGAAACTCTGGGTGGTGAGTGGTGCTGCTTGGGGATCAAGGGGGCTGAGAGGAATGGGATAGAGATGGGATAGGGATAGAGATAGGATGGAATATTGAGATTCGTGGTGGGTGGTTGATAGTGGTAGGGAATGGGGTTTGCTTTGGCCTTGAGGGTTGCTTTGGCTTCAGGCTTGAGGTTTGCTTTGGGCTCTTGGGATCGTCGGTATCACCGGGCTTCCTGGGCCCCAAGGGCCCCAAGGGTTCCTCCGGGCTCTCTGGGCTCCCAGGACTCCAAGGACTCCCAGGGTTCCCAGGGTTCCAACTTCCCAGGGTTCCTAGGTCCCAGGTTCCCGATAATGGCATGGCGAGAACGTCTAGGGAGGAGTTATTTATGACATCTTACAACCTCACCCGTGACGGGGTTGATGATAGATAGACCCCACACTAAATCTCGGAATCTTAAGGGATCCATCAACATCAAAGATCTACATATCGGAATCTTAAGGGATCTACAATGAGCGGCATCCGTAAGGCTTGAGGTTAAAGTTATCGCACCATACGGAGTTGGAGTTGATGTTCACCAGACTAAATAAACTATTTCTGGGATCCTGTACTATGTAAAGTATCAAAGATTCCTGGGATACTTGCAATAATAATAGAAAAAAAACTTGGAATGAATTGTATGCGGGTTGGGAAACAATTATCTTGATGTATCCTGCTATATTTGGGTATAGATAACATACAAGGCTTAAACTTAACAAGATACTTACCTTACCTTACGTACATAGACAGTATTCAGTGGCATTCCTTTTCACAGGGGTCGAGATTTCTTGCATCTATGGAACCATCCATACATACACGCCATACGTAAACGAAAATCAACCAAAGAGTGGTCCTAATTCTCCTAAGCGTGGCGAAATTGATACACATACATACATATATCGATCTAGATATGACGACAAACGACAGAAACCTAGCTATGTAGCTCCCTGGATACCCGAATTATCATATGTACATACATAGCTAACCGCTGGAACTGCAGGCGTGTTGTATGTATGTATGTATGTATGTATGTATATACATATCCCACATTATAGCACCGGTTACGGTGTCTATGTCATCGTATCGATGATAAACTATGTATCATACTGTACCTGCCTGTCGGTTGATATCAATATACCGTTACCATTACCATTACCATTACCATTACCATTACCATTACCATTACCATTACCATTACCATTACCATTACCATTACCATTACCATTACCATTACCATTACCATTACCATTACCATTACCGGCACAGGCACAGGTGAGGGCGAGGGCGAGGGCGAGGAAGGACTATACCCCGAAAACATAGAACCATAATTCGCTTCTACATACATACAGAACTACTGCGAAGTGATATCGAAAAGAATTTGTAGATGGACCAGAGTATACAGTATGGTGAGATTACAACGGTCAACGGTCGACGGTCGTATACACTCCGTAAAGAAGGTCAATGATATCGTTCCAGAAGCTTTCGAAAGGTGGATGATAGTGAAGCTCCAGGACGCCACTATAGCGGTTGATATGTATGTACAAGAGATTGTGTGCTTTGTGGCCGGCCTTCGGCCGGCCTTCACAGTTACAATCTGTCGCCATTGTTGTCGCTTGGACTAGGTGTAAAGTGCTGATTAGTACCGAACCCGTTTCTGTCACAACCTTTATAATGCAGGCGCATTGCATGCACAGAAGAGCCTGTCAAATGTTCCTAGTGAAATGAAAAAAAAAATGACAAAGTATGGCGCTGCAGAGGGAAGTTATAGCAGCTAGAAGTAACCTGGGATTTAGATACATAATCTATAGAATAAAAATTCATTCGCTAAGCAGAAGCGGTCTTTAATAACCAATATTTCCAGTGGTAAAATCAGCATTATCCTCTAAAACTACCAACCGTGCATGTTGCATCCATCAGACACGAGAAATACTTGTGTAATTTTGAGATGATGAATGGTGATGCAATCCAACGTCAGTTCTTCACGGCTGTTAAAAGTTGTGAAATTGGCCGTGTGAATGGGAATCGAAACTGAATCGACAATTTATAGAGCGAACGGTGGTTGAAAGGCAAAATTTATTCTGGGTGGGCTAAATAATGTTTCTGCTCGTAATGAATCGCTTTTTGAAATTTCTATTTCATCCATGATCAGGAATAGTCTCTTACTCGTGCCTAAGGATGGCGGCGCTGACGCGCCGCCATCCTTAGGCACGGGTGTGTAGGTCAGTTCATGGTTCACATGTCGAACGGTGTCTTCTTAACGGAGAAGGACTCACGATAGAGGCTACAGGTAGTTCCGACGTTGAGGCGAAAATATTACGGGAAATTATGCAGGATGCCCCCGAAAAACACGAACTTTGCAATATACCCCCGTCTATGCAGGATGCCCCTCGCTTAGGTAGAGCTCACCCGCCCATATTGAATACAGCGCCTACAGCGGGCTACAAGATTTTTCAGTGTGTTTTTTTTTCCCTCCCTTGCAGGTAAAGATTTTGATTCCACTTCTCGATATTATCTTCATCAACGACAACAATGGAGCGCACCAATTCGCTGACAACCAGCATCAATCCTAACGCCGCTGACCTGATCTCTCGATATGCACTACACCTTGGAGATGATTTTCCTATGTTTCACGGATTTTAAATTGGCTTATCCACAAGTGGGCCGCTGGACATGCGGTTTGACATTCGCTTTGCAAAGTCAGAGGCACAGAAGTGGATGCAAAATTTATCTGTAAGTAACGATAAAAAACATGCGTGAAAAATTTGGCGCCCGGCGCTGAAGGCGGGTGTTCACTACCTAAGCGAGGGGCATCCTGCATAGACGGGGGTATATTGCAAATTTCGTGTTTTTTCGGGGGCATCCTGCATAATTTCCGAAAATATTATCTAGTATGCAGGGTTCTCATAGAGGACTTCAGTTCTCCATGAGGGCATCGGATCACGGTGCTACGTATTATGTTTGTCTTCATTGATGCATTCATAAAAAAATGTATATTTCTAGCCAACTTGAGCAATTTTTTCTCATTTTGATTTTTCTGTGGTCTTTCAAAACAAACCCTTGCCTCCAGAATGCTTGTACGGAAATATCCTTGAATTTATCTAAGAATCTCTCGAGTGTGCTCAAAAACGATCATTAAGCAGGCAAATTTAAACTTGACAATACGTCCGACAGGAAGAGATATTTTCCAAAGATTCGACTTAATGCTGTAGAATTTAGAGTGAAACCTTGTGTTCGCAGCCGTCTCCGATGCAATCAATGTGACCAGAGTATACAGGATTAGCGGCAGCCTGAACTGGGGCTAACGACCGTAGCATTCAAAATGTAGAACTTCACCCACAGACTGACCCTTCAAGCATGGGAGTTACCTGGTGAAATCCCCGAGTGTTGAGAATGCCCCCATCAAAATCGGTCGCCTTCACCATTAACACTTGTAGCAATTGATCTAAACATTGAATCGCAGATTAATCGGCCACAGGGAATTGTTCCCAAGCAATAAGCTTGTCTTCCTGAAGCAAAAGAGCTCTTCGTGGTCGTGGCCAGATGAAAATAAGAATGAAAAAAAGAATGAAAATAAGAATAAAAAATAAGAATAAAAAATAAGAATAAAAAATAAGAATAAAAAATAAGAATAAAAAATAAGAATAAAAATAAGAATAAAAAATAAGAATAAAAATAAGAATAAAAATAAGAATAAAAATAAGAATAAAAATAAGCTCCCCCCCCGCCTCCTCCGCCTCCCCCCTCCGCCTCCCCCTCCCTCCCCCCTCCGCCTCCCCCCTCCGCCTCCCCCCTCCCCGCCTCCGCCTCCCCCTCCGCCTCCCGCCTCCGCCTCCGCCTCCGCCTCCGCCTCCCCTCCCCTCCGCCCTCCGCCTCCCCCCTCCGCCTCCGCCCTCCGCCTCCCGCCCTCCGCCTCCGCCCTCCGCCTCCGCCTCTCGCCTCCGCCTCGCCTCCGCCTCCCCCCGCCTCCCGCCCCTGCCCCTGCCCCTCCGCCTGCCCCTCCCCGCCGCCTGTTCCGCTTGTCCGTTCTCCCTCCGTCTCCGTCCCCCCCCCCTCCCGCCTCTCCCCTCCCTCTCTCTCCCTGCGTCCCTGCGTTGTTTTCCCTGTTTCCTGGCTCCTCTCCCCGCCGTTCGCTCCCCGTTCCCGGTGCCCTTTCCTCCCGCTCTCTCTGCCCCCTGTGCCCGATCTTTTTTCGCTTTCTTGATTTCTTTCGTATTGTACATTTGCGGTATGACAAAAAGAGAAGAAAAGAGAAAGCAAAAGCGAAAGAAAAAGTGAAAGAGAAAAGCGAAAAAAAAGCAAAGAAAAAGCGAAAGAAAAGCGAAAGAAAAAAGCGAAAGAAAAGCGAAGAAAAGCGAAGAAAAGCGAAAGAAAAAAAACAAAAAAAAAGCAAAGAAAAAAGAGACAGAAAAAAGAGACAGAAAAAAGAGAGAAAAAAAAAGAAAAAAAAGAAAAAGAGAAAGAAAAAGAGAAAGAAAAAAGAGAAAAAAAAGAGAAGAAAGAAGAAAGAAAAAGAGAAAGAAAGAGCGCAAGACTAAGAAAATAAATATACAAACCCAC